>VDFB02373365.1:25526357-25692865 GCA_007258455.2 Sequoia sempervirens | reverse complement strand
AGGGAACCTATATGGTAAGTAACAATTACTTCTGTGATTTTTGTGATGAGCCACATTCCCCATATTATTGTGTTGTAGCCCAAAGAATGCAAGAGGAGGGAATGCTGATGGGAAACAATATAGAAGATCACATAGTATATTTGACTTCAAACACTTTTCACCATGTTGTAGAGAGGTACTCATCTTCGGAGGATGAAGGTCATCAGTATGATGTTTCAAATAAAAAATACAATGTTCATATGCCTGAACAACAGGTCCTTTCTGACTCTGAAGAAGATTATACAGTGCCACATTCTGTTGAGGTACCTGCTCAATACAGTATGAAGAGACTTACTGAAGAAGAGATAGAGAGACTAATTGTTGCTGATCAGAAGGAAGAAAACAAAGGAGAAACATTGGAGCAGAAGAAAAGGATTAAGGCATATGGCTCCTCTTTTAACTTCATTCAAGCGTTATCCTAGGGAATAAGGTATGAGAACACTATCAATGTTGAATCAAATTTGTATTTCTGATGAGTATAGAGAAGTTGATTAGATGATGCAACTGATAGAAGATGAAACATGTGCAAATCAAGATGATTCCTGTGATAGATTGCATGAGGAAGATGAAGGTACAAGAGATTTCTCTTGCATAATAGATTGTGACAGGGAAAGCAGTGCATGTTGTGAGGAATCCAGTGAATATTCAGGTTTTGATGATGAACCAGAGGATTTTGATCTGCAATCAAGGGATTCTTCTACCTATTATGAAGATACAGCTGATGATGATGAGGTTTGTACATTTGAAAGTGATTTCCAAACTTTTTCAAACCCATTGTATGATGAAGAGTTAAATGAAGATCAAATGATATTTTGCGGAGGTATGCCCATGAATGAACTTCAGGTATTTTCAAATCCACTTTATGATAAGGAGGAGATAATTTCAGACAAGCAAAATGGTGGAATAAATGACTGTGCTGGTAATGTTTCTGATTTTGCTTTCTCTGATGATTTTGGATCTCTTTTTGATGATGATAAAAATGAAAAGTACAACTCTAGTGATGAAAATGTTGAGACTTGTTCACTTAGCAGTGGACAAATTTTAAGTTTGTTAATTCCTAAATACCAGGGATGTGCACATGAAGGTGATCTTGAAGATTTGTGTCCATCTTACATTTGTTTTGATAGTGAAGGATATTTGTGTAAATATTTTTATGATTCCCAGTGCATTTCTTGGAATAATGATGAAACTTTTGGTGTTGATCAAAAGCCTGTGTCCATTCAAAAAGAGGTATGTGATTTTGAAATTTCTAATTCATATGGAAGAGACTTTTATTTGCATGCCAATGATGATAGGGGTCCAACTTTGATTGGTTCATATATGCTTGATATTGGAGATATGAGTCATATTCAAATGTTGATCCCAAATGGTGATACTGAAGAGGTACAAAAGGTTTCAGATTTGTGTGTTTCAGACATCATTGATATGACATAATTTTTTGTTTCTCAAGAGAAGCACTTTGATGATGAATTTTCAATACAACTGAGAGAGTATCTCATAGTACACAATAGTGAGAAAGATAATGAGCAATTTTGTGTTGAATATGTGTGCATTTTCTATGTTGAAGATAACAGAAGTTTGTTCCATGATGATGAAGAATTTGAATTGTTGAATGATGAAGGGATTTTGGGCCAAACTGAGCATGATGATTTTCTAAAAACTTGTAATAACAGTGATAGGAAAGATTGCATGAATATCTTCAAGAAGAATCTGATGAACTCAAGAAAAAACCAAGTATTTGATAGGGGAAAGTATGGTTGGAGTCTCAGATTGTAATAGCTCAAGACAAGTGAAGTTAAAACACAGAGGATTGAGGGTTGCCAGTGCATGGACAACTCTTGCTTGTCCTCTTTAAAATTCTTTTCCATGCATAGTAGTTTAGGGTTGTGGTTCACCTTCATTTTGCATCTATTTCATCTCCATCTTGCATTCACTTTCCATTCATTTCCATTTCCGTCCACTTCCATTCTACTCACTGGTTCATCATTTTGTGTCTGGTCTACTCACCCAAAGATTTTGGATCCTTGCAATGATATTACTATCATTCATCCCCAGACGGAGCCACTGTTGGAACTATAAAAATTTGGTGATTTTACATGTTGTCCACATTCATAATTTTCCAAGTGAGTCCTACCTTGGACACATTTCCCTCTCTTCATGCATTTTTCATCTATATTTTTCCCATATTGCCCCATTGGATCCATCGGGTCTGCATTTTTCACATTCTGGTTCCTATCGGCGTGAGATGGTCAAGGTCTCCTCGACCCATGTTGCGTTTTTTGCTAGCAAATGTCTGTGTTGCCTATCGACAAGACGTTTTCTGTGTCATAGCGATTGGATTTCATCTACTGGCAGTTATCGGCATGACAGTTCCATTGTTTTGGTGACAGGAAGGATTCATATCGGCAAGAGTTAGGGGCTTCGATGAAAGGTCATGGAAAATGCGATATGTCTTACCGATTTGCTCATGTGGATCTACTTCAGCCAGAGTCATGGTATTCAACAAAGTGTCTTGGTGAGGTCTTCTTGTCTTGCCGACCGATGGTGGATAAATTTCTTATCGGTGTGAGTTGTTGACTTTCAGAGGGAGGTCTTAGTGAACTCAAGGGTGTCTCACCGACTGATAGCTGAAGGAAAATTTCGGCGAAAGATTTTCTTCAATGTAATATCTTGGCGATCTTACCTTGTCTCGCCGACCGACAATAAAGGTGAACTCTTCGGCCAGACTGAAGGTATTCAATATAGGGTCTTACCGAATTTAAATCATCTTACCAAATATATGAAAAAATGTTGTTTCGGCCAGACTAAGCGAGAACAGTATGAGGTCTTAGCGAGTGACCTCCAGTCTCGCTGATGGAACAATGAGGAACCTTGTCGGCATAAAAATGATTTGTCTTGGTGACACATGAGACAGTTGATGGCTTTCACTATGACTCAGGCATTCTACGAGTGGTCTCCCCGATATCATAATGTTATAGTGAAGCACATAAGACAAAAGGTTTCTGTCGGTGTGGGAACATTAATGTCTTGGCGATCTATTGTGAGCTTGGGGCTTCGACAAAACAAAGTGAATTCTCTATGAGGTCTGCCCGATAACGAAAGTTATGGCAATAGTGAATGAAACAAAAGGAGCGCATCAGTGGGAGATATCCTTGTGTCTCAGCGAGTGAAAACACGACAAAATGCATCTCGGGGAAACATAAAGTAATCTATGTGACTTCTCTCCGACTCTATTGGGTCATGGTGACAGCGAATAAAACAGGGGGGAGCGACTGTAATGATTGAATTTCCTTCGGCATAACTAACGATTTCTATTGGTGACTGTTTTATTGGTAATTAACAGAAATTCAAACATTGTGGCCAACGTGTGAATGCTAAATACTGCTGCTGGCCGACATGTGAGATGAGCCCGAATTCTATGGTCAGTCGACATGAATTTGAAGCGATATGTTTTCTCATGCTGGTGTATAAATATGCACTCCCGATTGTAATTGAAAGATCATATTTAAAAATCAGATCTTAGAATAGATACAGTAGATTAGGAATGGACACAGTAGAATAAAGTTCTCATTCCAGAGACTATGTTGCATGTTTTCAAATGGCGATTTCAATGAAATTCAGTTGGTGTGGTAGTTTATTCCTGGTATCAATTGTCTGTTGAGTTTATTGAAAAGTATTGCTAAGCTGTCTCCATGATTGATTCTTTCTGGTTGTTTAAATTGATGTAACAAGTTTACTTTCAGTTTATTAGTGCACATTTGCTGTATCTGTGTGGTTAATTAACCAATTCTCTCAAGAAGAGATTAAATCTTTTTTGTTGATCATAGTAATTAGGGAGATTCATCTGGATTATTAAAGTAGAGCTTAGTAGTCATAATCTTGCATGTTTATACAAGTTATAAACAGAACATATGCCATCAATTTGATTTTCTGCCATAATAAGTTGCCCAGTTCTGTTTCATTTGACTCCGCATACCTAATAAGGCACTAGTCTCTGCAATTTCATCATTTGGATTCATTCAGTTTCTTTACATCTATTTTACATTTGTTAATTGAGCATTTTAGGATTTAGATCAAAAGATTGCTATTGCTATCAAGTTGATTTCATTTGTTCACCTCCATCTGCCATTGTGGACAAATCATTGTGCAAGAAAGATTATCATAAGTCAAGTCTGCTTCATTAAGAAAGGTACACCCACCTAGGTCTAGCAGCACCTGAAGAGTAGAAGGTTGAAAGCTTTTGACTTTGTCTGTTGCCCTAAAGTGTATCAAGAGATTGACAGCCTCTTGAGGCATTCCGCCTACGTTTTTGAGAGCTAACACCTCCTTCAACACTACCTATCTTCTATGGATAGGTTATAGAGGTTCCGAACACCTTTCTCTTCAAATTTGATGTGCTATGTCAGAGCTATGAATACACTACAGATTCTCATTGGTTTAAATTATTCCTAGCCATGCTAAAAGATGCTACTTTGTGTTGGTTTATAAGGTTGGGAAGGAATGCTATTCCCAACTAGGAGACTATGAAGACAATTCCTTGGAAAATATCAAGATTACTGCAGAGGCATAGATAGAAAGGGGGATGACACCTTCAAGATGTCACAAAGAGAGGATGAGCCTTCAGAAGATATGTTGAGAGGTTTTAGTTTTGCCTCAAGGAATCTCATCAGAACAGACTCTCCAATGAATCTTTAAAAATAGTATTTTTAAGGGGAGTTAATGAAGATTGAATGGATTCCCTCAATCTCATTAGAGCGAGAGACATCTCACAATTACCTTTTGATGAGATTTGTAAAGTGTGTAGAAATTACTCCAGGCCATTCATCAAGAAGACCAGGGGTGATAGGACCTCTTCTCTCAACAAATCATCCACTAGAGTTTCAAGGGTTGAGCTTGGCAATATTCTATCCAATATGAATGAGGACATCATTAGCCAATAGGATACCCTCCATATCAAAAAGTAGGAAGAAGCAGAGGCAACCCTCATAGAATTCTTCCCACACTGCTGCCAAAAGAAGATTAATTGCAAGTGCAAAAATATGGCTAGTATCTCTAAAGACAAGGGAAGCCAAAGTTTCATGCCCTAGAAGATGAAGAAGGTCAAGTGTTTTACATTGCTCAATGTAAGCCATGAAAACCAAGACAAGGTATGCCCCAAGATCCCTTGACATATAATATGTCATTTCCAGGTAGTAATGCACACTTCTGAAATTGAAATCCTCAATCCTAGACCAGTGTACAAAATTCACAATGGCCAATGCCCCAAGCCTCTAATTGGACTCAACAACAACAAGGCATATGGGCACCATAGAATTACGAGGGACCAAATTATTATTCCTAGCGGCCACCCTAACAAATCCAATGGCCATCATAGTGGCGAGGAGGTCAAGAATGTCAAAATAAAAAACCTCAATTACCCACAACCATGATAGCCCTTGCAGCCACAACAACCATCCATAATGCCAAATCTAGCCATGGCTGCACCAACACCACTAAGAGAACCTCAATTTCCATCACAACCTACACCTAACCATAACAAGAAGCCTGCCAACAGGCTTATACTAACAAAACTATCTAATACCCTACTTATGGGGTTGAGGTGAGTGATGTCCACCTTAGATAAGGGAAAATGTTAGTTGGGCCTTCATCTCCTCACATCATAGAGTTGAATGATGAGGAAATCCTAGTAGAAACTATGGAAAAACAACCTAGGGACCCTGAATGAAATTAGGATAAACTAACAACCATGAGTCCAAAACCTCCATTCCTTGAGAGACTAATACAAAAACATCATTCAGAAGATGAATTTCATTTATTAGGACAACTTAGAGATGTTTGCATACAGATACCCCTCATACAGGCAATTAAGTGTCAGTTTATACCAAGATAGTAGGAGAGTTATGTCTCAAGAAGCTAGGCAGAAAACACAAGGACCCTTAGATCGTGCATGTTTTAGGAAAACTTGTAGATATTATGTTAGGAAACATAGTTGTCTGTAAATATGCAAACCTTGAGAGCCCTGTAGTGGATGTCAAAATCAATGAAACTGCCATCAATGAAACCATGAAGCAATTACAACTAATGGAGCTTTGACCTACAACTACTGTGTTATAGTTAGCTGATAGGTCTATAGTAAAACATGATGGAATTATAAATGACTTAGTTATAACATTGGACTCATGGGAATACCCTGTAGACTTTATGGTGTTACAACCCAAAGAAAATCTTGCAAGATACCTGTTAATCCTAGGGAGACCTTGGTTAGCTACTACAGATGAATTCATAGGTTGTAGGTATAGTAACATGATAATTTCCAATGGAAATTTGACTAAAAATCTAGTCCTTTATCTACCTGCCCAGCCACATACAGATTTAGGGCAAATTGTATGACCTTCCCTAGATGAGGAATAGGATGATCAATACTCATTACAAACATTAATGACTATAGAGTGTAGACCTATGTTAGAAATCCAAGATGAAGATAAACTGCTTGCAAACATCATGTAGAACAATTATGGTAGGGACCCACAACAATATGACTGTTTAACATGCTTGCAAGACCCACTACAAAACATAATCCCTACCAATACACCTAAGTACATTTCTCAAATTTTCCATACCTTATTGCCCCATAATTGTAGTTCCAACTTACCATACCTTGATTTCCAACATACCAGACCTTGATCTTGCCTCTATCAAAACATTAGTCTTGACAGTTGAGATTATATCAGGTAGAACATTAAATGTAAACAATCAACTAACTACTGCACAATAGTCTTCACTGTTGAAAGTGCTTCAAGCACACACAACCGTATTTGCATGGGATTACCATGGTATGAAAGGAATTGATCCAAACCTATGCATGCACAAAATTTACATCAATGATGGCTACAATACGATGAGGCAACCTCAAAGAAGAATGAACCTTACTATTTGTGACATAGTTAAGGTAGAATTACAAAAGTTACTAGATGTATGGTTCATTTATCGGGTGAAATCATAATATTGTGTCTCACTTTTTTTCCCAAGATGGACATTTACATCAATATTTTTAACTGAATCTTCATTTTCTGAGACCTATAGTAGCTAAACTATTAAGAATTTGAAGATGACACGAACTAGTGATTTGTGGAAATTTATGTGTAGATTCTAAATATATATATTTTTATTTTTTTTGAAATAAATCATGAATCTTTCAACATCTCCTTTAATGACTAGTTTTAAACAGAAAACATCATTTTTAGAAAGTAACATTTGTGTTGTCCAACATAACTTTTTTCTATAAAGGATAAAATTTTGATTTTTAAAATATAGATTCTCAACATCAATATCTAGGGAAAGGTTATTTTTTCATAATTTTTTGTTACATATTTTTTTAGTTAATTTTTGAAGTCACCGTAACTATAATTTGGACATACGTGTGTGTCATCTAACATAACTTGTTGTGTATACATCATTTTTTTTTGGTGAAACAAGGACATCAATACCTATTCTTGAAAATTTTGAATTTTTTTTACAATGGTTTACTATTTTTCCACCTCTATAGAATGAAGAGCTTGATGTTTAGAGAAAAACTTATGTTCAGTAAAAATTGTAAATGAAATACATGATAAAATGAAAACATATCAAAACTATACTTTTTGGAAAGCTCATTTTGAGGGCTACAATATTGGAAAATATCTTGTCAAGTTAAGTTCATATGAAGGTCCAACCTAGGGTTTGAAACTAATTTTTCTAAGGAAATTTCGATGCAAAATCCAAAGTTATCATTTTTGACACCTTCTATCGAAGGTACCTTCAATCAAAGGTACCTAAGGACCTTCAATCAAAGGAAACTGTGTAAAGTCATGTTGATTTAAGCCTTTACCTTTGATAGAAGGTCTACCTTCTATCAAAGTTATAAAGTAATATACCTTCAATCGAAGGTCCTTCGATCAAAGGTATAAAGTAATATACCTTCAATCAAAGGTCCTTCGATGAAAAGTATAAAGTAATATACCTTCAATCGAAGGTCCTTTGATCAAAGGTTTTAATTTGATCGAAGGTGAATTTTAAAAACTTGCATTCTCCCCCAAAAATTTCATTGTCTCAAAAGTGAGACACAGTTCTGTGATTTCACCCTATCCACTCTCTGACAGTTAATGGGTATCTCCATTAGTAATTGTACCCAAAAAGGGAGGGAAATGGATAACGTGTGTTGATTATCACAAGTTAAATGCAACAACCAAATGATACCACTTTCCCCTTCCATTCATTGATCAAGTGCTAGATTCATTAGCAAGAAAATAATACTTTTTCATATTGGATGGGTTCAGTGGATACAACCAGATCAAGGTAACTCCAGAAGACCAAGACAAGATAACCTTTACTTGCCCTTGGGGTACATATGCTTACTCTATCTTTCCATTTGGGCTATGTAATGCACCTGGAACATTCCAAAGGGTAGTATTGAGCATATTCTCAGATTTTACAAATGATTTCATGGAATTTTACATGGATGACTTTACAATTTATGTGAATACCTATGAGAAAGCACTTGCTAATATGGAGAAAGTATTACAGAGATGTCAAGATCATCACCTATCCCTAAGTCATGAGAAATGTTTCATGATGATGATTGAGGGAGTAGTCTTGGGAAACTTTATGTCCAATAAGGGAATCCAAGTAGACAAAAATAAAATTGAGATAATATCCACATTGCCTGTACCTCAGAAATAAAAGGATGTGAGAAGCTTTCTTGGTCATGTTGGGTACTACAAGAGTTTTATACAAGATTTCAGTAAAATTGCAACACCACTGTTTGTCTTATTGTCTAAAGATGTATAGTTTGACTAGACACCTACTTGTCAACATGCCTTTGAAGCCTTTAAGGAAGCACTTACAAAGACCCCAGTATTAAGAGGACCAAATTGGATATTTCCTTTTCATATTAACACTGATGCTTTTGATTTTTCTATTAGAGCTATGTTAGGGAAGAAATAAGAAAATCTAAAGTATGCCATATATTATATCAACAAGAACCTTCAAGGGGCAGAACTCAATTGAAAAGTAACTGAAAAGGAGATGTTAGCAGTGGTCTATTCAATTAATATTTCAAGGCACTACATTGTAGGGTATTTTATATTCATTCACACTAACCGTACAACAATCAGGTACTTGATGAATAAACCAATAGTTGGAGTCATACTTATGAGATGGTCGTTACTACTTCAAGAGTTTGATATTACCATTGTAGACAAACCAGGAAAGACTAATGTAGTAGCACAATTTCTCTCCAGATTTCCAAAAAAATTAGAAGAGGATATTATAGATGATTCATTTCTAGATGAGCACTTATTTTCCCTCTCTCTGCATACACCTTGGTATGCAGACATAGCCAATTATATAGTTGCAGGGAAAACACCACCACATCTCTCACCAAGGG
Organism: Sequoia sempervirens; assembly: GCA_007258455.2. Lineage (NCBI taxonomy): Eukaryota > Viridiplantae > Streptophyta > Pinopsida > Cupressales > Cupressaceae > Sequoia > Sequoia sempervirens. Next base: position 25,683,402 of record VDFB02373365.1, on the reverse strand, counting down.
AGAAAAGACATTTAGTTGATTTTTGTTTTCCTTATTCATGGGTATCTGCATATTTATTTCACACAAGGCTTGATAATATAATGAGGTACATCAGAGAAGATGAAGTTTATGAAATTTTCAAAGCATTCCATGATGAACCTTGTGGATGAAATTTTGTAGCAAAGAGGAAAACTCTTAAAATATCAAATATTGGCTATTATTGGCCAACACTTTATAAAGATGAAGTAAAATACACAAGGACCTATGATAGATGTCAGAGGATGGGATGACCTACAAAAGCAGATGAAATTCCACTGCAGCCAAAACTAGTAATAGAACCATTTGATAAATGGGGACTAGATTTTATTGGTCCTATATCTCCAAAATCCAACAACAAAGAATATATACTAGTTTGCACTGATTATCTTACAAAATGAGTGGAGGTCAAAGCCTTGCAATTTGTAAGGGATGGAAATGTTGCCAAGTTTCTCTATGAAGATATCTTTACAAGATATGGTGTTATGAGGGAAATAGTGATAGATCAAGGGCCACAATTTACCTCAGATATGATCACCAAGTTAGTGTAGGAATATGAGATCAGACAGAAAATTTACACCTTATCACCCTTAAACAAATGGTCAAGTGCAGGTGAATAATAAAGAGATAGAAAAAAATCTTACAAAAATGGTGCAAATCCATAGGAAGGATTGGGCAGCCAAGTTACCTAAAGCAGTTTGGGCTTACAAGACAACGTGGAAAATAACAACAGGTTTCACACCATATAAATTGGTGTATGGCAAAGAGGTAGTCCTTCCAATTGAATTTGAATACAAAAATCTGAGAACAACAGTGCAATTGGACATGGATTTAACTACATCACAAAAAGAAAGGTTGCATAAATTTAATGCTTTGGATGAGCTACTTATGGAAACAATTCATCACACTAAGATTGTACAGAAACAGAGGATGCATTAGCATGATCAATTCATTAAGACCAAATAATTAAATGCAGATGATTAGGTACTACTCCATGACTCCAGGCATAAGGATTACAAGGGGAAATTGCAAACTAGATGGCTAGGCTTGTATGAAATTTAAACAGCTTTTCCTAATGGAGCAATTTAACTACAAACTATTGATGATGTAAGGTTTTCACTTTTAGTGAATTTCCATCACTTAAAGTTGTATAAAATTCCACTATAGAAGGATGAATTCTTACGAACATTACAACATCAATTGGAACCAAAGTTACATAATTCATCAACAATTATAAGCACTTCATTAGAAGTACTGGTAGATGAGCTACCCATCTCATCTACTGCTATTTCAAAGGTATAATTCTACAACAAGCATTACAAGCATCACATGCACACACATGCACATGTGATACTCAAACATATTCATTTTCTAAACCTACAATAGAGTTCACAGGACCTATAGCATCACACCCCCAAGCAAAATAATCAAAAGGGACCTATTTCTTCAGTAGCCCATAACACTTGTGTAGACACTAAAAAATGTCCTAGGCTTGCTAACACCATTTTTTTCATTGTCTAGGGTCATATTTATGCTATTAATTAAATAATTCTTAATTATTTATGCTATTTATGCTATTAATTTAATTTAATTCATTTCTCCATTACTCTTGATTAATTAAATAAATTACATTTATTTAATTGCGTCACTAATATCTTTAATTTATATAATTATATAAATTTATATTTATTTAATTATTTGTCATTTTCTACTATAATTGAATACTTATGTTAATTATTTAATTATTCACTTTTAGCTTTTTATGACACAAATTAATTAAATCTTATTTAATTAATGACTTGCCTTTTCGCTCACCTTTATGAACTAAATTTTCATCTAATAAAAAAGATAGCTTGACTTTTCCTTTTGCATTTAAATAATGTTTCTATTATTTGAAATTGCATTTTCCTCTTCGAACTAATTGATTTTGTCGAAAAGTCGTTCAATTTCCTCATTCTCCTTCACTTTCAATTTTATCTCGTCTTGTCTCATTTAATTTTAGCCATTGATCGAAATAAAAATCATCTAATCTTGACTGTCCATTTCTCATCCGACTCTCTATAAATAGCACTGCTATTTATCATTTTGAGATATCTAGAGAATATAGGCTATAACACTATTGAGATAATACTTTCTTTGATATTTTTCTATCATAATATTGAGGCTATTGTTGCATAGATATAATCTGAGGTATTCAATCACACTTTGTAGCAAAATGGAGAAGAGTAATGGAGGTTATTCAACCACGACATGAAGACTTGGGTAACATCATTTTGTTATTTTGTGTTTTCATAATTGGATTGTACTTCATTGTTGCTTAGAGCTTAATGGTTTGATTTTTATTGATTAATTCCTTCTAACCTTGAATTTTCCTAAGCTATAGATGGTGAACCCAATGTGAAGACTTTTTCTAGAGTTGTGCAACATGTGTGGGAATATTTTGAGATTTTTTTTTTCTTTTTCTGACAAAATCTGTAGGTTTTGTGTCATGGTAGCAAGAAGATTTAGATTAATTTAGTTTAAATTAAATTTAGTTAGATTTAAGATTTAGATTTTTTATAATCTAATTTAGTTTAAGTTTAATTTAGTTAGATTTAAGATTTAAGATTTAGATTTTTTCTAATCTAATTTAGTTAGATATAAGATTTTTCTAATTTAGTTAGATTTAGATTTTTGAGTTAGCTTAGATTTAAATTTAGATTTTTCTAATTTAGTTAGATTTAGATTTTAGATTTTTCTAATTTAGTTTAGATTTAAATTTTTCATTTAGATTAATTAGATTTTTAGATTAAATTAATTTTGTTTATTAATTTTTATTAGCTAGATTAAATACTAATTTTATTTTTAGTTTAGTTTTTGATTTGTGGCTAATCTTTGGCTTTTTGTAAGTTCGTATGTCTAGAATTGAAAACAAAAACATAAACTCTCATTTGTCGAAGACTAGTGACTCAAACTATTAATTAGTGTGCTGCAGGTTTGATTGTCAGAGAATCTATCTTGAAATATTGTGTCTTCTTTTTTGTAGATTAGATCATGTTTAGATTAGTTGGTCTAAAAAGAACTTGAGAGTTTGCTTTGACATTATAAGCGAGGTTAAAATTAACAAGTGTTTGTCATGTCTTGTGGTTTGTATTTTTGTCATTGAATGTGTATGCTCCTCTCTCATGCCACTTGGTGATCTTGAGAATCAAAATCATTCCTTTGGAATCTTGTATAATCATCCACACATTTCAATTTGGATTTAAAATAAACCCCATGTGAGTGTGAGATAAAGGTGTTGTGTATACTCTCTCCTCACGCTTCGTGCGATCTTGGAGATAAAAAAAACATACTTGTCTTGCTTTTGTTACCATTAGAAGGCCCTACCTCACAAGAGGGAATGACTCCAACTAGTTTTTTGCTCGGGTTGGTATATAAAAGGATAAGACTAAACCATCAAGTCCTCATGGTATGTAGGCCTTAGCCGTGCAGTGTCACTCGAAATAGGGTACCTACCATAAAATGTATAAGAGCCCCTAGTAGAGTGATTAAAGCCTTAAGTGGCTTGCTGGACACTTGCGAGGTGCCACGTCCCCAATTATTCACTAAGAACCTTTTTTTTAGTGGCCAAAATCCCTTTCACTTGCTTTCATAGGAATGATCATTCTGAAGCTGTCCCATGTCTTCACCATTCATATGTAGAGGCAAAAATTCCTCTTTGGGTAATGGGACTTGGTGTGCCCGAGAAGTGTGTGCCGTGTAAGGGGGATCCAATGCCACCAAGTCTCTAGCTGTCCGCCTTGTTTGGTTGGCTAGATAAATCCAAGTGGGGATATAGCGAGTGGTATCTCTTGAGAAGCCTAGGTTGTGCATTATCTATAAGTGTCTTCTTACACATTTAAAAATTTTACACATTCAAACTAGATAAAGACAAGTGTTTTTAGACTATTTTCAGTGTTTTCCAAAATCAGACTTTGCAAAATCACTTCAAATTTGGTCAAAACTCAGTCAAATCCAAGCAAATACACTGTGAACCATAACTGATTGTCCTTCAATGCAACCACAATCGCCACTTCCAAAAAACCGCAAGTGACTGTCATTCATTGCAATTGAGACTTGAAATGACGCAATTTCCTGCCACCAAAAAAATTAGGGAAAACTTAAACAAAGCCATTTTTTGATCAATCTTGAGCATTACCTACTACTTTAATCATAGAATTTCAGCCCCGTCATTTACTATCCAGCCATATATCCATCATTGCATATTTTGCATTCACCATAGGCAAACTATTAGGACATCCTTTAATTTGCATATACCTTATTGTAGACCTTAGTCTTGGAAAATTATTAGATTTGAGCCTAGTCCATAGTGACCAAATTGGATTTGTCTTGACTTCAACCTTTTCCACCATCTTTATTCCTTTGTCATTTAGGTTGGCTCCTCAACTCAGAAGGCTAGTTTGAGACCACCTTTGTCAAACCTTGTCATTTAGTCATCTCCATCATTGAAGTCTTGATAAACCAGATTTTAAACTGTGGCTATCCTAGTTTGGTCAAGCAACCTTGATTTGTATTTCCCATAAGGTGCTTAGTAGTCATAACTTTAGTCATCACTTTAGGTCATATTTCCATTTTCACCTACCATCCTTTCGCACTTGCATTCCATTTGGCATACCTTAGACATTGTTCAAGAATTTGATCTCATTGTGGCACTCTTGACATTGGAATATTGTCACTTTGGTTCCTTGTCTTGACATCATCCTTAGACATCATTTATACCTTTAAAAATCCAAAAAAATTTATAGGCATCTTGCATGGACATTGTCATAGCGTGGACCTCATTGTGACACTATCCAATTGACATCTTGACACCTTTTCACTTTGGATCCTTAACTTGGTATTGTACTTAGACATATCCTTTATCTTGCATAACCTTTGTCTTAGTTACATCTTAGTCATCTCTAGGCATACCTTTGTATAGTCACTTTGGACATCACACCAAATCATCTCCACATCCATTCGCTTTTGCAAGCCTTACATGGTTGAAACTAGGTTGCAAAGGAAATGAAAAGACATGGCTTTCCCATCGGACAATGAGTTTGTTAACCCATTTGCAAACTCCTCACATGGGACACCTAGACCATACAAATCCATATTGGAGAAATTTGTCACTAGAGACCAAAATGGAAACATTGTCATAGAAGAACTAGAGGCTGCTGCCCAAGATCTTGAATTTTTCTTTTTTGTGGATGAATTCTTGGCACAAGAGTACCCTCAATGTTACCTAGCTAAACTATTGATAGAAGGTACCACATTACCTCCCAGTTTTGATGTAAATACATTACGAGCATCATCCATATCCACTAACCAAACTCAAGGAAACAATACAACTATCTCTTGTGGCTCTATCCCGCAAGTTAATACATCTATTCCATTAGGAGGAAGCACACAAGATGCAACAACAATTCACACCTTATTTGGCACACAAGGCATTACACAAGGCACAACACAAGGACTGACCTTTAACACAACACAACCAATGACATAGTCCATGTCACAACCCCTTGGTTCTACACCTAATCCATTTAACACAATTAACATATCTACAAATCCATTCGAAGCATCAAGTGCCACGAACACCACATTATCAAATCCATTTGGGACATCTAAGGCCTTGAACACCATGTTATCAAATATTTTTGACACAAATTAAAGGACTAGAGTTCATATTCATGGAACTAACACAAACACCAATGTGCCACAAGGTCCTAGCGTAAAGGTTCCCCAACAAGTAAATACACAAGGTTCCTTCCAAGTCAATAGTCAATATACACAAGGTCCAAACACTTCCAATCCTCTCCAAGTGCAATCCAATACCAACACCTCATACATTACACCAAAAATCCAAATTCCAATTCCAACTCCAACATTCACACCACAAATCTAAATTCAAAATACAACTCAAACACTCACACCTCATGTCAACACCAACATACCATCCCACACAAATGTTGGATCACAAAACACGAGTTTAGGACCTTATCAAAATGCAGTTGTAAACATCGTAGGCACAACACTCCCACCATATGATGTCCTAGCCAATCAAATGTTGGCCTTGCAAAATCAAGTATAAGCCATGACATTTTCAAATAAGAAGACTTACTCTATCCAAAAGTTATGTCCTTACCCATTTGAAAGGACATTATACATGCCTCCTCTTCCTCCAAATTATGTCATGCCAACTTTACCTAAATATAAAGGAAGGGGAAACCCCATCGAGCATGTGAGGGAATTTCATACGGCCTTGATTGACATTGCTTTAGAACATACTTAATGAGACTATTTCCTAGGAGTCTCTCAGGACATGCTTTAGAATGGTTCACCCACCTACCAAAAAGCATACGATCATGGGATGAACTTGTTAACAAATTTATCACTCACTTTTCTTTCAATATTGAAAATGACATCACTATTTCTAACCTATTTCAAACTAAACGAGAAGAGGGTGAAGCTTTCATAACATTATTTTAGATATGGATAAGTTTAGCTAGCTGTTGTCCTATTGAAATTCCTGAAAAATATAAAATTATCATGTTTGTGCAAAACCTGAACACAAACTTAAGATATGCATTGGAAACCCATTTTTGTTCCACATTCGTTGACCTTGTTTTTGATAAGATAAGTAAAATTTATATGGTGCCGTACCCTTTACACATCGATCCTTAGGGGCCAAAAAATATCAGGACCAAAAAAAAATACACAAATGTTACCCAAGAAATAGAAAGATAGGCACAATTGATACACCATAGAAACACAACAAAAACACAAACAACCTAGTTACCAGAAACCAAGAGAGACAACACACTTAGGATCAATAGTAATCCTAAGACAAACAAAAACCCTTATTCGTCGACCTTGTTGAAAAGGGGGCCATCCTTGAGACAAATTTATCGCTAAAGGGGAAATGAAAACTTATACCAAAACACAAAATGCCCCAGGGACATCAAATGATAAAAATAAGTTTTTGTCTGCTAATAGAATGTAACAAACAATGGAGTCATAGACATGAAAGTTGTGAATAGAAAATGTCCCACATTGACTCTCAAAGCACCCAACACAAACAATAACAAACCATATGTTTCCAATCAAGCAACTAACGTGATACAAAATAATCAAGAGCGGGGACCCCCAAGACAACCAAGGTAGTACCCATAGAGATAATACACTCCTTTACCGTAACCAATTGAATTTGTCCTAAAGAAGCTAGTACAATCAAATGTTATACAACTCCAAGAGCCCAAACCATACGACCCAGGACAATTCAAACCCTCTTGGTGGGATGATGATTCCTTTTTTGAATACCACCACATCAAAGAGCATAAGACCTCATCATGGCATAAGTTGAAGAACATGATTCAAGACCTAATTGAAAACGGTACCATAGAGGTCGAGGGACAACAAAAAAATTCCAATAAAGACCATATGATTTTCAAAAATTCATTACAAGACCATGGTTCCAGAAAACCCTCCAGTTTGGGTCCAAAGATAGACAATCATGCCAATTATATGAATGCCTCTTTTGACTACACAATTATTAACCACATCTGAGCTGTTGACGATCATGTTAACACAATCACCATTAAGAAGTAGCATGAATGTACCATCCCTACTTGCATGACTAAGGTTACCATATCTGGTCCTCCTCGAAAGCAGCCATAATCCAAAGCCCAATACAATCTCATTGACCAATTGGGAAAGACGCCTGTACAGATTTCCATCCTTGAGCTACTGCACATATCACCTGAACACAAAGCTATCCTTGATAAGGGTTTGCAAGAAACCACTATCCCTACTGACCTAGACGTCAACCAATTTAAAGCCATGGCTGGATATTTGGTCAACTCTCACCATGTCTCTTTTTCTGACAAAGATTACTCTACACCCAAGTCAAACCATAATGACCCATTACACCTTGAAGTCTTCATCCACAAACACAAGGTCAGACGAATAGTAGTAGATGGTGGATCTAGATTGAACATTTACACTTCAAAATTGGTGAAGGCATTGGGACTATTTGAATCATGTGTGGATACAACTAAAAGCATTGTCATCAAGGCATATGATAATGAAGAACGCTCTTCCAAAGGAATCGTCATACTCCCAATCAGAGTTGGACCAGTTGTCTTGATTACCACATTCCAGGTGTTGGACCTTGAACTTCCATACAACCTCCTCCTTACTCGACCATTGATCCACACCATGAATTCCGTACCATCCACATACCATCAATGCCACAAGTATCCTCACAAAGGCATTGAATTTATAGTCGTAGGTGATCCTGAACCCTTTAAATATTACAACAATCTAAAAGGGACTACTCAATTCCAAGTGGTTGTCAACCAAGAGGCCTCATCAGATCCCACTACATTGATCCATCATCATTGACCAAGCCATTCACTCCATTTACCACACCATAAAACCCCAAGGTCCAAGTCCATGACATTGGATGTGGAGAATACCGTATGAATAATTTACTGACGAATGACAATGCTAATGCTACTGAGAAAGATTAGAATTCCAATAATGATGTCAAGATAGATGTAGAAGGAATATAAAAGGATGGTTGTACTTGGATTGAAACCTTTTGGGACCCTGATGATACATCGACCTTTTCCATATCTGCTTCTGCTCAAGCTTTTCATATCCATGATAACCCCATGTTCGATTAGGACATTTACAATAACCCACTCTTTGATCATGACCCCACTGAGGATATCCAATCATCATCCTTCCATCCCACCTACCTTGGGCTAGGATATGCATCTTCTACCATCGCCTCTACTAAGCCACCTTACCAAGTTGTTAAGGATGTGCAAGCTTCCTTTGACATTAACAGTATTGAAAAGGATAGTCCCAAAGACTTCATTGATGGCATCACCACTCCTGTTTGTCCACTAAAAATTCATGTCACTTCACCTACTTCCTCCATCTCACTCACGTCCATCCGCATCATAGACATGGATCAACAAGTCATAGCTCAAGAAAAGAATAAAGGAAAAGATCCAATGAACAAGCTATCTTTAAAAGGAGATCAAGAATCAAGATACATAATGAAAATAAAAGAAAACCAAGAAAAGTCCCTTAGCCAAAATAAAAAGCTATTGGACAAATAAAAAACAAAAGAAGATCAAGACAAGTCCCCTAGCCAAAATAAAAAGCTATCAAACAAATAAAAAATAAAAGTCAAAAGTGAAAGCAAGCAAAAATGGATCTCCAAGTATGCCTCTCCATCAAAAATCACTGGGGGCATCTATCAAGGAAAAAATTAAAAAAAAAAAAGCTTGTTGATCTAAGGTCTCCATCCACGTCACTCTCGCTCATACCATATATTCCATTCCACCCATCCATTTTCACATATCTGTCATATCACACCATTGGTGATGTCTTTCAATGTATCTTTGACGATGACCCCTTCACGTGCTCTAGCTCATTGGTCATCCAAGCTCCTTTTTATTTGAAGCCTTATGGCCCACATAGTGTGCACATTAGGGATCTTATCATAGCCTCTTTCATCCATTGCATCTACCACCCTTCATATTTGCTGCTTGCACTCATCATCTAGATCAAGTCCTTTTATCTAGCAAAATCATCGAAATAGAATTAGGGCATCGTCAAGGCAGTCTACAAATTTGGTGCTTATCAATTATATACCTGGCTTTAGAGAGCTAGGATAAAACTAAAAAAATACAAAAGAATGAGATAAATTCCTAAAAAAATACAAAAAAAATTAAAATATCAAAAAAATCGTTATCTTGATGAAAACCTAGAAAACAAGCATCTTGGTGACAACAAAAAAAACATAAAAAATAGTAAAGAGAAAAAATTCATCCAATAGTGAAAACTATGTCAGTGGTGCTTTGGATAAGTACCATGGTGAAAACTTGGCAAACAGGCACCGTGTGTAGTCAATCTTTACTCCGTCATCTACTATCACTCTATCTGGTCTTCCACCCTAATCTAGAATAATGCCTTTACCTTCCATCATATCCCATTTGAAATCCATCATAAGGCTTGTCATCTTTATTGTGACTTCCAAGCGGTTGACGTCTTGCATCCTTTCTCCTCCATCATCTTTGTGTCTTCCAAAATAACAATTGACATTATGTGTCTTTTCGCCTCTCCCATCCCACCCTTAATAAATTGGTCTTATAACTGACTGGGGAAATTTCCTAACACCTGGATTCATTGGATTCTACACTTGTCATTGAAGATCCACAAAAAGACAAAAAAAATTAAAATATTAAAAAAAAGACAAAAAATCCAAACATTCGAAAAAGACAAAAAAATTAAAATATTTCCAAAAAAGAAAAAAAATCATAAAACTTCAAAATCCAAAAAAATCAAAACATGCAAAAAACCTAAAAACATTCAGATAACTTTCCAAACATCCCTAAAATAGAGCCAAATTTAGTCATGTCAGTCTTTGTCATTGTCGAACTACATTGCCTTTGCGACTAGATGTAGGCAAGGCCATCTGTCGATGTGCCCTCGAGGCATTAGGTCAGTCCTTTAGGTATTATCAAATGAAATCATGATTAAGTCCTTTGTCATTGAAACAAAGTCAAGGGTCATGCCAAGCTATGAGGTCTCTGTGCATTGCTAAATAGGCAAGGCCATTTGTCGATGAGCCCTTGAGGCCCCCTAGGTCAGTCTTTTAGGGTTCATCGGGTTAGTCAACATAAATGAGACATTGTCAACTTAGACATGACATCATCATATGAAATTCAATCATAAATCTTGAATCAACAAGACAAGCAAGCCAACAAGTCTCCAAGTCAAATCAGTCATTTGTCAAACCAATCAAACTAGTCAAATTGATCAAAACCAATGGTCTTATACAAGATGTGTCCTTGAAATTAGACCTTGTCACTATCACACTTTGTCATTTGCCTTATATAGGTAGTTACATGATCAAAACTAGACTTGACGTCTTATATGATATGTTTCTTCTCCAGAAATTAGGCCTTGTCAAGATAGTCCACCCATCACTCACTTAGTCACTTAACACACTAGAAAACACTTATGGGAAAAAAATCTAAATGACTGTTGACCTTGTTGGTCTATTTTGTCTTATCTTTTGGATTTGCTTCAGTCATGTTACTAGCCGCCTCGAGGATGTCCCATGAAGGATTTAGAGGAGCGATGATGTCTCATGACTCATCATTTATTTGATTGTTGTCTACGATTTATCTTGACAAAAAGACTAGGGCAACATGACCCTTAGTGTGAGTTGGGACATTCCTTGTCTACAACTATTTGTTTTATAGATGGATGACCTTGCACACCTTGGTCTATGTCCTACCGTGGTGTTTCTTGTCCATTTGTCATATTTTACCACCCAATGATGATTAAATGCAAAAGCCTTGCATAGCAAAATATATATCTGCAAATTATCTCAACTAGCACTATCTCAACATCCATGTCTTCTATGCTAACATTCATCTTTTCCGTTCTACCATTTCTTCTATTCTACATCTTCATCATCCTTATTCCCCTATCCTTTTGTCCTTCATCTTCTAGTCCTCTCATCCCTTTCGAGAGCACACTCATGTTCTTTGAACCTGCCTGTCCTCTTGAGGGGGCATACCACTACCTCCTCGTCATTCTTCCTTACACTGGGGCATATATTTTTCTTTGACACAATGTGATAAATTGTATTATATCAAAGAGGGGCAAATGTAGACACTTAAAAATTTCCTAGGCTTGCTAACTTCATTTTTTTCCATTGTCTAGGGTCATATTTATGCTATTAATTAAATAATTCTTAATTATTTAATTTAATTTAATTCATTTCTCCATTACACTTGATTAAATAAATAAATTACATTTATTTAATTGCATCACTAATATCTCTAATTTCTATAATTAAATAAATTTTATTTATTTATTTATTTGTCATTTTCCATTATAATTGAATAATTATGTTAATTATTTAATTATTCACTTTTAGCTTTTTCTGACACAAATTAATTAAATCTTATTTAATTAATGAGTTGCCTTTTCGCTCACCTTTTTGAATTAAATTGTCATTTAATCAAAAAGATAACTTGGCTTTTCCTTTTGCATTTAAATAATGTTTCTATTATTTGAAAATGCATTTTCCTCTTTGAACTAATTGATTTTGTCGAAAAATCATTCAATTTCCTCATTCTCCTTCACTTTCAATTTTATCTCAGCTTGTCTCATTTAATTTTGGCCATTGATCAAAATAAAAATCATCTAATCTTGACCATCCATTTTGCATCTGACTTTATAAATAGTGCTACTATTTATCATTTTGAGATATCTAGAGAATATAGGCTGCAATGCTGTTGAGATAATATTTTCTTCAATATTTTTCTGCCATAATATTTAGGCTATTGTTACATATGTATAATCTAAGGGCTTCGATCACACTTTGTAGAAAAATGGAGAAGAGCAATGGAGGTTATTCAACCACAACATGAAGACTTGGGTAACATCGTTCTGTTATTTTGTGTTTTCATAATTGGATTGTACTTCATTGTTGCTTAGGGCTTTATGATTTGATTTTTTATTGATTAATGCCTTCTAACCTTGAATTTTCCTAAGCTACAACTTGCACTTCCATCATTCCACCACTACATGTAGCCACTACCATTCATTTTTATTTCATACAATTTCTTCATATCACACATAGCAATCAAATCCACCTTTTGCATCACTTGTACCATGAAATAAATTTCACTTCTCCCATCATGTATTTTCTGTAGCTTTTTATTCATTACTCCTACTTCATGTCCACATGTTACACTCATGTTGAATTACACTTCAAACCATGAACACTGACAATTATTAAGCATCACTTCATACAATTTCAAATCTTTTTCCCATACTGCATGGTGGCATTCAAAAAATTTCACACGTTCCATACTTCATTTCATAGCATGTCAGTAGGTACTCTTCACATTTAACTCTCATAATTAACATTCAAGCTTACTAATTTTGTAAATATTTATCATTCATGCATGCATTTCAACATCTTGTTTCAAATTCCACTGCTTATTATTTATTACTTCATCCATTCTATACCTAATAATTGAGGATACCTAACATCTTTAGTTGGGGGGAGGAGTATCCAAAAGGCCTTAATTATTATCAATTTTTTCCTAATCAATTTTTTGCTTATATGAGAAGACAAGAGTTCAAAGCAAAGAAGACATTTTCATATTAGAATTGGGTGATCAAACATAGAGCATAGCTAAGGAAACAACAAAATTAGGTGATCAAACACAAAGCAAAGAAAAACAAAACTTGTGAAGTTATAATGGGAGGTGACATAGTAAGGAGAGAGCCTGTAGTTCATAATTTTTTGCTAGAGGATATACAATGTGTGACGATCTTCCAGCAGGAAGGCTCGTTACATTACTTCCTTAGACTCACACAATACAATGAACTTATGACCTAACAATTTGCTAGCACCTTGCAAAATGATGAGGCAATTGTGGATGCATCAGAGGAAACTATAGCATAAGTATCAGGTCTTCCAAGGTTTAGAGAAGAGTTTCCAGTGAGGGAAGACACAATCACAATAAAAAATGGATTCTCCTTGCTTGGGGAGAATTTAGACTCCTCCTCACAAGGTACAAAACATTTATATTTACCTTGGATTTGAGCCTCTATAGCTTCACACATTATTAGATATTTAATTTGTGATGGAAGACAATCACAATTGTACACAATTCATTTTAAGCAGCTTAGTCATTTATGTCATCAGAGGATGGTAAATTTTCTATTTTTTGTGTATAATTTGTTAAAAAGCATTTCATTAGAATACACGAGGAAAAGGAATCAGTCAACTTTGTTACATTTCTATTTAGTCACTTTATTGGTTAAGAGAAGTCTTAGGGTTTAGTTTCCCAATGTATCTTGGGAAATTGTTCTAAACTGTAACAATATAAACAACATTATTCCAATACATAATGAAGAAGAAAGGGGTCAAGAACAAGAAACAAAAGGACCTTCCATGACTGCAACAATGGGAGAAATACCCTTTGGTTCCCCTACTACAACACCTACCTGCAGAAATGCAGAACCTAAAGAACGAGGACTACATGGAGCTCAACCCACAAATGTCGAGCTTGAAAATGTTGGTGCAAATAGGTATTTTACCTATCTAGTTCACTTATAAGTCCTTTTTACATGTTTTGTTTACTTAGGTCCTAAGAATCCTTCTAGAAGTCTTAGGTGTTATGTGATCTTATCTTTTCATATCATTTAATATTTGTTTCTTGATGAACTCCATAATTAGATTATTTCCTTTTACTATTTCATACTTTTCATCATCTCTTTCTGCCAAGTTTCAAGAAATTACCAAAGACCTTTTATGCCTTTTATATACTTTTAAGTAGTCTTAAGTATGTGTAAATGGAAATATGTTATGTTGATATATGTATCTATGAATGCATGAATGGCTATGAAATTTAGTAGGATTTTATGTTTAATTTATGATTTTTAATAATGTAGATGCCTTAGGAATAAGAATAACACATTGCAACAAGAAGAACTGCCAACCCACAACATAAGGATTGCAGATTTTTTACAGAGGAGTCAACTAATTGGGGTGTGAAACTTGTAGAGGAAATGAAGGAGATTATTTATAGATCAGTCTATGGGTTTTCAAATATCACTCTTACTCACCAATAAGACAACTAGGAGAAGGAGTCTAATTGCAGTGGGACTAATTTATGATAAAACTATTATGTGAACATGTTTTTGCTATGAGCAGTTAAGTGATTGGATATAGAGTCTGTATTTGGTATTTCTACTCCTATTGCATATCATTATTGTTTTTTGTTTCAAAAATTAGTCCTCTTCCTATCCTTGAGGAAGAGTTGATAGTTGTTGCATAAGTCTATTTTCAGTCCATGAATAATGAAACTCCTCATAGAACATATATAGTAGAATCTTCTGTCAAGGAGGAGATCTAGTTAGCTAGTCATATGTTTATCATTGTTACTTAGTAGTTGCAAAAATATAATGTGTGTTACATCATAAAGATCTTCAAACAATTCCTATTAGATTTCATGTAATAGTTCAGTATTAGAATGTAATAAAGGAAATTGGTTTGATATCACAATTTGCTGAGTAAGTGGGTCTTTGATAAATTCTGTGGAAGCAACAACTCAAGCAAGGGCCACTTGAGGTACTGTTGAACCACTTTAGTTTCTATTGTTAGATTAGATAATGCATTATTGAAATTTAATTGGTAGTTGTTAGTTATATATTTATGAAAGCATGTGTTATAATTCATGAATTGGAAGTTGTAGTTTAATGTTTGGTTTCATACTCTAGAGGAATTAGCTAAGTTAGGACACTGCATTTTAATGGTTAATAGTTAAAATCTTAAGCATTAGGTACCCATAGTAGAAGGTAGTGTTTACATTCTTTTCTCCTATTTTTTGTATTAACAATTTATTCTATTTTCTATCTTTTACTATATTTGCATGTGTATTTTCCTATACTCAATTGATGTAGGATGTGCCTAGAATCTATGGATGCATATATTTTTCTAGAACTATCTAAAGTTCTACAACTCCCTAGTTGATAATTTAATGAAACCCTCTTATGAATAATGAACTTTTTAGTTAAGGATCCTTAGGTCCTCTGAGCCATGTGCATACTCTGTATCACTAGTTTACTTAGACATTAGAGAGGCTCCACATTTCCTAGGTCATTTAATATTTTGTGAGTTAGTTGTCTCATAACATAGGATTAATACACTTGTCATAATCTTGTCTAATCCTATGTCTCACCTTGGCTATATATCCAATGGGTTCTCATTTGTAAATCATTCAATTCCAATTTAATACCATTTGCAACCTTGAGCATTACATATTGATCACATTTGATCTAATATTATCTTGCATCCATTATTGACAATTTATGCTCTTTCTTTTCTCTCTTGTAGAAGGTTATTTTTGGTTTTGTAGGTTATCTTGGAGGCTTGATTCATTGAGTGACTTTAACATGGTATTAGAGCTTCAAGTCTGCAAATCTCCTTCTTAGATTTGAGGGTGATTCTGGATTGATATTTTGTTGGGTACATAGTGGGGAAAATAGACCTCAATATTGAGTCCAAAAGGCCCCAAAACCCCTATTTTCATATAAAACACTTAATATTTGGGAAACAATTTTTTGGGCCATTTTTGAGGTTTTTATATTTTTGGTAGATTATTTGTTTGTATAGTTGTATGAAATCTATATGGTATGGATCTGCAAGGGCCATATAGTACTATAGGTATGTGTGTAGAGTATATTTGATGGAATTTTCAGTTGAATATTCCCTCTAAGCAATTTGTAATACAATCCTGCATCAGGCTAGCATCATCTTCGACATCATTTGGTATTGTTTGCGATTTTTATTATTTAATATTTTTTAAAATAATTTTTTCGCTTGTTTTAAAATTCTTAATTCTTAGGTCGAAGCCCAAGGTTGTGTGGTGAGCCCGAGGGTTGCACTACACCCCTTTCCACCGCTCGCCCGTCACCCTATGAGTGACACACTTATTTATTTATTTTTAAGCCTACATTAGTCGAGTGGTCATATGAGGACTGCTATTTTAGCACTTGGAACTAAAGTGTTTCCCCCAAGCCCTAATAAGGAATTTTAAAAAAAATGCCATAAATTTTTACCAGGGTATTGACATTTTTCAAACGAGATATCAATAGAAAGCTAGTTCTGAGCACTTCATAGTGGTGTAAGCCATTTTTCTAGATTTTTGCTCAAGTGAATTTTATTGCTAATTGAAGTCAAATTTTCCTTTGTGGACCTCTAAGCTCATAAATTTTTCCATTTTATCCAATTTTTGTGATTTTTGTGGTCTTGGAAAGGTATTGAAGAGCTCTACATTTCTATCCATGCAATTTTTCTATATTAAACCCTAGACATATTCTATTTAGAATCTTGCATATTTTCCTTGTGGTTGATCACTTGGACATATCAACACATGGAGAAGGTTTTTTCTTTTGGGAAGGCTTAATTTTCAATTTAGAGCATATTAAAAAAGTGTATTTTTAGTTTGAGGATCTCATTTTGAGATATTGTTGCATTTTTCCATCTTTGGTCCATCTTGGCATTGTAAAATTTAGAAAGAAATTATGGAATTATAATCACAATACATATAAAGTGTCAAATCATAATTTTGGGGAATTCTTAATTGAGTGATCCAGGGGGGCTCTCGATGCATTATTTTGATTTGTTTGCTAACGCTCTTCTTTTCCATAAATCATTTTAAGGTTCCTTTGTTAACATCATACAACTATTCAACTTGGCATCAACATGCATGGAGTGCTCTGATGATTCAAGGTCACTCTCTATATGTTGAGAATAAGGTACCTAAACCTAAAGATGATGAAACAAGATAAATGGATGATTGAACATACTAAATATATTGTATGTATTTGTAGCTCAATATCAAGGTCTATTGTTTCAAATTGAATCATGTAAGGATTATCATGAGGCTTGTAACAAATTGAAAACATTATATAGAACTACAAATGAAGGAAAATGATATACATTGATAATGAACTGATGAGCCTTGATCCTAAGAACTTTGAAAAAATTCAAAACTATATCACTAAGGTAAATAATCTAAGAGAGCAATGTAAAGCATGTGGAATTGATAAAAAAGACATTCAATTGGTCTACAATGCATTAATTTTTTTTTGTCTTGATTATGCAACTTTTGTTTCTATCTTTCATACTCACAGGTGAACAATGGGGCTTGCATATACTACACCTTCATTTGCAACTTTTTTGAGATGTTAATACATGAGAAAAAAATTCTTTCTATGGGTCTCATATAGTCACCTAAATCTCAAATATTATTCATTAGTCAGGTGAAAGGGTCATAATATTCTAATAATAAATAAAAGAAATGAAATAATAATCCACATTCAAATCAAACACAAAATAAATCCTCTTCAAAGATAAATCATCTAATCTAAGGAGAAGCCTACTTGTTCATATTACAAGAAGCTTGGACATGATGAAAATTATTGTTATAAGAAGGATATTGAATGAATTAAAAAATCTTCTTAAAAAAAATCACATTGATCTACCTTCTTGAATGTTTGAGTCAACATATTCTTCTTCAAAATAGTATAATAAGGAAAAAGGTCATGCTGGTATAGTTACTACACCAGGTAGAAAAGGACAAGCTCTTTGTGCTTCTGCAAGTCTTGGATCATGGAGATGTCTTCTATATTAAAGAGCATCTCACTATATGGTATCTTCACAGTCTATATTCTCTTCTTTTGAACCTTGGCCATGTCACCTATTTTTATGGGAAACAATAGACATGAATATAATTGGGAAGAGATCTATTGATATTTGAGGGGGGCACTTTCAATGACGTTTTATGTGTATCTTATTTTTAAAACAATCTTCTTTCCATCTATCATATTACCCATGGTGAAGCAAGGAGGACTGTGGAATTCACTTTTGATTCAATTATCATTAGAGACTTGGAGAGTAGAAAGATTATTGCTATTGGGATGGTTGATTATGCATCTCAATTATACAACTCTACAAATTTTACTTTTGATGATGGATTTGATCCTTCAACCGTCGATCACACTTCTAGTGTGGACTATGATTTTGAGGAGACTTTTTTCTACTTGAACTTGGGTTTTATCACATGTGATCTCATTCTTGAGCCTTGAATTTCAACTCCTTTATCTTTTGTTGTATTTGATGATTCTTGTGTTGTCCCAATGCAGTAGGATATACATCATCTTCAATATATGGCTACATGGAGTGAGTACTTTATAGAAATTATTGGTTTTTTTGTTAAGTCCCACATTTCAAATTTGGGAGACACCATTGATTGTATACATCGTCTCTTTGATGGAGACGATCCTTCTTCAATTATTGTGAGGGAAAATTTTGACCCTCTTGTTCATTCTCTACATGATCTTTCTTAACAATTTGATACGAGTATGAATACTTTTGAAAAAATAATGGAGGCTTATTTATCTTTAGAGGAGAGATCCTTGTCTTTGGATTGTGTTCTACATTCATCTCTACTAGATTCTGGATTGTCATTTTCAATAGTGTGGCCTAAAATGCTTGTTTGGAGTGTGTCATCTTTTAGCATCACCATGGAGATACTTGAGCATAGTTCATAGACATCTCACATCATCCTTCTTCTCACAGATTCCTTTCAAGAATGTAAAGACATTCTACTTACCATATTTGTTTTTTTTTCTTCCTAAGGGGAGGACTATTGTTCGAAGAAATTGAATCATCTTCAACATTCAATGTCAAACATCTACCATCATTGCAGGAGGCTCTACATTGAGGGGGGTCATATGGTCTCTCTTCTTCTCTCTTATGAGGGGGTATTTTTCCTTGCAAGGGGATTTTCCTTCTCATTATTCATAGAGAGAATTTTGTTTTTATCTCTCTTTTGGGTTTTATCCTTTTTCTCTATTTGTGAGAGATTGTATTTGTGCATGGGTACCTGTTGGCTAATAGATTGGCACTTTGAAATTCTATTCTTATAATCTACCTGAAAATATGCAATTGTTTCCAATAGCTTAGGATAATCATTCCTTATGAAAAATGACTACTCTCTGAATTTTACAGAGGTACAACTCCCTCTTGGATTTTTGATAAAATATTGGAAATCTTCAAATTAAGATATCAATAAGATTTTAACTTGAAAGCAATAAAGGTGAATAAAACCCAATATAAAAAAGCTTCCCAATATCAGGTGCAATGGAATAAGAAAATCAAAACTACTGTTACAAAGGCCAGTAGATACCAGATAACATATAAGTGAATAGATTTAAATTCAATACAACCAAAGAATGAAACCAACCATGAAGATAAACCAGTCATACAAGAACAATATAACTGAGGAGAATAGATCAAACACACAAATTTAAGGAATTCAATTTATCTTCATGAAAACTAAATGCACATAGATGACTAGGGGTTTCAAATCATGCATTCTATATTGAAATTGAAGTAGCAAGTTCCACAAAATTGCTAAGAGAGAGTTCCTCTATCTTAATTACATATATATATCCAACGGATTCATAACCACTTCTTTCAAAAGTATAATTGTCTAATAATTAAAATAAAGTATTTTCATTAACCAAGAACTAACACAAGAAACTAAAAATTCACTTAGGTGGCATTTCATTCATCGGTCCCTCGATTGACTGGGTTGATGAGGTGGTGTTTCTTGTTCAGAAAGTCTAGAATTTTTTTATAACAACTAGCATTTCCTTATGTTGAGGAATGGTGATGTTTCTGGCTCAAAGTTTCCAAATGGCCTTGTTATCTTGTCCAACTTCAACTCTTCCCTCATAAGTGGCTACACATCCAACTATTTGAAATAGAACTAGATCAATCCCACTAAATCTTCTAAGACTCTCAATATCAAAAGGTCGTGTGTTGGTGATGTTATAAATTATTCTTTTGAAACTTTCTTTTAAGGCTTCCTCATCCTTGTCTCCACCGTCACTTTCATCCACAAATTATAGGACAAATCTAGAGAAGTTCTTATGGACTTCCTCTTTAATGGTATTGCAGTCCATCAACACTTTGCCAAACTCTTGTAGACTCTATTTGACTACATGGAGTTTCCACTCAACACTCTTTTTCCACATGGCACAATAGTTATCCATGATTTTTGGAAGGATTTTCTCATTAAAAAACTTCTCGGGACCCAAATCCATCATTCCTTTAAGTTCACCCAGAGTGTTGGTCCACACTATCTCTTCAAGTTTAGATGAGGAAATATCCTTCTCCACTTTTTCTTTCAGAGTGTTTACATCCTTAGATATCTTTTTCATATATGAGATGAATTGATTTCCCTTATTCAATATGTTCATGACCCATTCATCTATAGCCTTCCCAAACATTTTGTAATTCTATATTTTTTTCACTACCTCCTTTCCAACTGTTGATGATGGATCAAATGCAACTTTAGTTTGGGTGATTGGTTGCAGAGCAATGTCAAATACAAACTTCAAACATTCAGTTAGGACTCTGATTTGATCTTTTAATTCATCCTTTCTTTTCTTGTCTTTGGCTATTCACTCTACCAATCTAGCTACTGTAATTTGGAAATTTCATACATCTCCATCTCTTGTAGATGGCCCTAAGTTTACTTTGGTAACATTAAATTCACTAATAGTGGCTTGGATTACTTCTTTTTATGCAGAAGGATGAGCTACTTCCACACATATGTTTCCAGTCTTATCATCTTCTAATAATCTAGCAGTAGTTTTTAGTCACTTGAGCCTAGGGGTCCTTTGGATTAACTGACCTACAAGTTCCTTTTTTAGGAGACTCATTGGAATAATCTTTCTTTTCTTTGACAATTTTTTCTTGAGCCAAGAGGAAGTGGTAGGAGTGATATCTGGTTTAGAGCTAGAGGAGGAAACCAATGTTATTCTCAAGGAGTAAAAAATCATTCTTGTTCTGGAGAAGAAGGAGGAGTCAGTCCAATCCTAGGGGAGACATGCACATCTCTGTTAGGAAAATTATCAGGAGAAGGGGAGGAGGTAATTTCCTAAGATGGGGAAGTAGAGACATTGATTATTTCTTCTCCTTCTCTTTCCATTGATTTTTTATCTTTGTCTTGCTAAGGAGACTCAAGAGCATCTTCATCGCATGTCCTTTTTGGTAAATTCCCTTTCGGGGGTTCATCACCTCTGCTACCTTATCCTTGCAATGGCACGCGTTGTGAAGTAGAAGATGATGTCCTTGAAGTCACAAGAGGTTGATTACTTTCCCTTTGTGTTTAAGTATTTTGTGACCAAGTTGGTGGTGCTCATTTTTTTGTACTTTTCCTAGCAACCCACTCTTGAGTTCTCTTCAAGACAACTACATTTTTAGCTTCAATAGTCTCAACTTCCTTAATGCTCTAGTCCATGTACACAATAGGCTGAATTTGCATATGTTTAACAAAAATAGGATCCACCAGGTCGAATTCATCTCCTTCAATATCTTGGATTTTCCAACCTAAGTTGAATGTCTATTTGATTCATAGTAAACCTCATCTGACTCCTTCTTCTTAACTTATACTCATTAGGGAAATCAGCCTAATAATCCTCTAGGTTAGGAACATGATGAAATCCATGACCTAATTGCATATTTTTCTTTACAAATCTTTACAGTCAAAAGGGAATCTTGCATCATAGAATTGCAAAGTATATTTAACCAAGTATCTCTCAATGTTGAGTACATCAAACATAGAATTGCAAGAAAACTAACCAAGTTTGGTTGGGAACTGTATGCCAAATTTTTTCCTTTCTTGGCACCACTTATTCACTTTTTCCACCTGCCTATGGACCTCTATCAACAAAAACTTATCTTCAAAAAACTTGGGAAGCTTCAATGGGCTACCATCAAATCCTCTGATCTTGATATAAGAAAACATTTGGAATTTTATGAAATGACTTCCATAGGTATCAATTAACTTAATGGCTTCAAGAGTAATTCTTAAGACAATATCCCCTTGTATCTCTTGAGTCACCCTCATGGTGAAAGTGCCATTAACTCTCCCATGATGATGATAAATTTTCCCTAATTGCAACTTATCATAGTATTTGAATATTAGAACTTCATCACATAGAGCTGGACTTGGCCTCAGTTCAAGCCAAGTTCTAGTGTTTTCAATAGTATAGATTAAATATGAGGACATGCAAAAGAACCTGTTGACCTAAAAAATGGTAATCATATGATGCACTTGGTCATATATGAGTTGTGCCCAATCCAAGAATTGGTATCCTCCAATAATGATCTGAATGAAGAAATACATTCATTCTTTAAATTTATGAGCCCTCTCATTCCTCCTTAGCCTATGCAGAAGCATGATTATATCACAAATATTATTGAGTGACTCTTGTGCAAATTGTTGGGTACTTGAGATTTACCCCTCTTAGGCATGGAAACACTCCTTGGAAATTACATTCCTATATTCCCTTTCCTTTTTTAAAAATTAATTTGGGAAGAGGTGAAATCAAAAGCAAAGTATTGCTCTCTTTCTAGAATTTTTAAGCAAGAAGCAAAATTAGCTCTTTGAATCCTTACCACTAGCTAATTATCATTTGTCTTGACTTCTTGTGTTTCAGGGTCATAATGAGTAATACATTCCATTTTTAAATCTTGGCATTGAATTGGCATTAAGAACACAACTTGCAACAATCCACTCTCTATTAATCTTTATGTAATGGGCGATGGAATGGGTTTCCCAATTCTATCCCATAACTCATTTAAAATTACATGCCCTAACTTGGTATCACCTATCTTTGACATTGTTCATGTTAAGCCATAAACATATTCATAACACTAATAATTATACTTCATTCTGACTGAAACCCTAGGGTACCCACCCAATTATACAAAGAGAAAAACTTATTTCAGTGTAATTCTCCACCCCAAAGCATAATTACATTATTTTCCAATAAATTATGGCTTAGTCAAGAAAAATAGTACCTCAATTATGCTCAAATCTCCTCAGAATAACTAGCTATGCGGGTTAACCTTTTTGCTCCACTTCGATCCTTTCTCTAGTCGATATTAGAATGCACCTTCTAAATAGTTGAAATCACTTTAAAACATCCACAATTAATGTTGGAGTGGGTGAGTAGTTAAAGTACCCCTTGCTCAAGTTGGTGCATGTAAGCTTTCACATCTCTCCATTTACTCTAACCAATTTTTAAATATTTGAAAGGGAATGACTAGGGATAACTTCTTTGGTGTAACAATTGGTTTCGATAACCTTGTCGGGAGCTGATAGAGGTTTCAAAACTACTACAAAGTTTCAAAGTGTTTAATCTCAAATGTAATATTATTTGCACTGCTTCTTGGAACAAAATAATTTGATGATAGGCTCGCCATCAAAAGAAAGGGAAGTTTTGACAACCTCATCAAGAACTAATAGAGGTTTCGAAACCTCTACAAAACTTTGAGATAACTTTAACTTTGAATTCATTGGAACTTGCAGAAGTTGTGACAAGTACTTCGGGCTCCAAAAAAATTCTCAAAACTTGACCAAAGGCTGAACTCAAGGGATAAATTCAACTTAAACTTTAAAGTATCAGGTGGGGATGAGGTTGTGATAACCTAGATGAGACCTGAAAAGGTTTTGAGAACCAAGGGAAAGATTGACACCTTTTACTTAGAGAAAAAATTGGATGAGAGACTTAGTTTTTCATAGGGGGTCGAAAACTGTAGTAATAGTACCTAACATGGCTTACTAGCTAGGACCCATCTTTACATCTTTTGCATACTAATATACTCCCTAAGTTGCACTTAAGGGGGGTGTTGGTGTAAATAGGTATTTTACTTATCTAGTTTACTTATAGGTCCTATTTACATGTTAATTTTACTTAGGTCACATGAATATTTCTAGAAGTCTTAGGTGTCATGTGATCTTATCTTATCTTATCTTTTCATGTCATCTAATACTTGTTTATTAGACCATTTAATATTTGGTGAGTTAGTTGTCTCATTACATAGAATTAAAACACTTGCCATGATCTTGTCTAATCCTATGTCTCACCTTGGCTATATAACCAAGGGATTCTCATTTGTAAATAATTTAATTTCAATTCAACACCATTGCAATCTTGAACATTGCATATTGATCACATTTGATCTAATATTATCTTGCATCCATTATTGTAAATTTATGCTCTTGATTTTCTCTCTTGTAGAAGGTTATTTTTGGTTTTGAAGGTGATTTAAAGACTTAAGTCATTGAGTGACTCAAACAGGAAAAAATATTGATAGGAATGGTTACCCATTTCATAAAAAATAGGTACCATTTAGGATTGGGCTCTTGAACCTAAACTTCTACCCGTATGAAATGGGAACCCATTTTAAAATGGGTACTTGTTTCTATTTACATCATATTCCCTCTCCTTTTTAGAATGGATACATGTTTCATAAAATTTGAAACCCAAGGTTTTGATTTTTCTAGGCTTGGAAACCCAACCCTCAGCGTTGGACCTACAAGTAAAATACCATGAAAACAACTAGAAATTTTTTGACTTTAACAATATGGTTGGTGACTTTTTTTTAATATTTTTTGATGAAATTAAAACCCATCATAGATGGAAATTTCTAGTTTTCAAATATACAACTTTTTAATGATTGGACTTGTTTTTCTATTTATTATTTAATTTATGATGAAAATGGCCCATAAACTTGAAATGTCAGCTATTCATACTTTTTAATAATTTTTATTTTTTAAAGTTAAAAAAATATGTCATCAATCTAGATATCATTCTTTACAGAATGAAAAAATAATCATTTTATGATTAATTTGGCTCAAATTATGTTTTCCATATATGAGAGGTTTTCAAAAATAACAATTAGGGTTAATAAAAAATTAAATAAAAAAATTAAAAAAAATTATTAAAAAATATCTTCATAAAACATCATTATAATACACATCTTTCCCCAAAATGAATAGAAAAATAATTTTATTTATGTCAAATTATGCTTTCCATACATGTGCATATTATGACCCTAAAAAAATTACTTAAAAAAGTGATTTTTGTACATCCTATACAAAATTATTTTGTATCATCTAGGTATCATAATAAATTGTATATTTTAAAACTAGACTCAAAATACTAGATTTCAATTTACCAAACTTTCTTAAGATTCTATGTGTAAGAGCTTCAAATTTTGACTCAAGTATGAAAAACTTTGATTTTTAGGAAAAATACTTTCACTTTTGGCCAAAAAGTGGACCTTGTTCGAACCTTGAGTTGTTTGAGTGTTGTCATTGACATCAACCCCTTATATGAAGAGAATGTTAGAATGCTGCTAGTGTGACGATGTCAACCCCTAGCATTGGAGTTGTTGGAAGCTTGGAGTTGTTGGTATTGATGCCAACATAATGCTGGTGTTGACATTAATGTCTTAGTTCAATATAGTTGTAGAAGCTATGTTTGGAGAGATAGTTGGATGTGCAATAGTTGATGAGAGGCATTGCATATGTTGTAGATGTGTTACACAGATGTTAGTAGTGTTACTGATGTAGTTGGTTCACTTGGTTTCCAAGTTCTTTTTATAAATTTTGAATAAAAGAGAGTTTAGTGTGATAGAGTGGTGTTCAATGTTCTGCTCCGAATTTCTTCATGGTTGAAGATATGCTTGCATGGTTTCAATATGATGAATAGAGGTGTTCAGGGGTTCTATATCCAAAGTTCCAGGTTTAGGATTGTACTGTAGTGGAAGATGTGTTTGAAAACATGTCTGTCTAGTGAAACAAGGTGTCTGGGAGAAATTAGATTGCTTTGCATTTCTTTGTAGTGAAGGTTCTTGTCTTGGGGGTCTGGGAGCATGCTTATATATTTTATATTTACCTTCCCTTGAAGTTTGATGTGCTATGGCTTTCCACAAGGTTTTTTCGTGTGTTGGATGTCTGTGCTAGCGTGTCTAGTAGCACATAATAAAGGTGTTCTTAAGTTTCAGGTGGTTGTAGTAGTAGTGGAAAATATTTTGATGATGTGGAATATTTTGAGATGTTTTGGAATGTTGTTGTGTGGTCCACGAGATGTTTTAAGACTTGGAGATGTTGGACTCAAGCAACACTGAGAGGGGGGTGAATCAATGTTGTGCAATTTTAAACTTTATTAATCTATCCTTCCAAGTGATTAAAACATTCAATCAAATGAAAGATGCATGAACATGAAACAATAAGACACAACACCATAACAAAAGGATTTTTATGTGGAAACCCTATTAGGGTAAAAACTACGATGGAGGTCAATCCACAATTTGTATACTCAAATATAGTGTTTTACAAAATGGGAATGCACTTGCATTCAGGCACATTGCCTAGAGCTCACTGCTTAAAATAAGGAAAGCTCACTGCCTTACAAAATATTTGGATTAAAAAAAAAGGTTGAACTACATAGATAACATCTACAAATTCCTGATTACAGTTCTGGTTAGGCTCATAGATCAGATTTTGGACCTTTTGTTTGATTTTGCACTTCACTCTGCTCTGCCTTAATTCGCTTCACAAAAATCCTCTTCTGCACAAATAAAAATTTCTCAACTGATCTTTTGATATTCACACACACATCAACACATATCAAACTCACACATATGCATACCAAAATGAATTAATCAATCTCATATATATATCCGCTACCAAGAATTCAATCGCTATATGTCAGCTTCAATAAAATAGAAAATATCTTCCAACTGTCAGCTCAAATCATGAATAAATTTTAATGCGCATCGCCAAAGTCAGCCATAGCATATTTAGGATTCAAAAAAAAAAATTGAACACATAAATACTCCAAATTTTTTTGCCTTAAACATCTGCAACACCCCACATTTACTTAGTCGACCTTCATATACTAATAAACAAAAAATCGAACAACCAGATCTCCTAACTCGTACACCAATTGATGCGACAACACAAAAGTCAAGAGTAAGAAACTTCATATGCCCAATGAACTTTCTTGAGATCCACAACCAAAAATGATAACTTGGTAATGCAAACTACTTGACAGATTCAAGCTTCAACTGGATACCTTATTCTTCACTCTACCTTATGGTATAGATAAATGTTGACATGTGGACTAGATTAATGACTTCAGTTGCCATCAATGACAATACTAGAAGCCATATGCCAACAATATCCCCCTTTGGCATTGATGGAAACATGTGTGAAAAATGACTAAGTGTCAGAACCTTCAAAGCTTCAAAACACCATAGGTGACAAAACTCAACAAAACTCCCCCTAAGTTTGATAAGGAATTTTTCACCGCTCTCTCTCCCCCTTTGACATCAATGAATTTTTTTTTCTTTCTCCCCCTTTGAAATGTAACCAAAACTTACTTGTGCAAAAATTGATTCAAAAACTTGAAGAAATACAACCGCTAATTGAAAATTATTTTGTGCTTCTCCTTTAACTCTGAAAGAAACTTCTTCCATGCTTCCATTGCAATCTCAACAATTAAGATCATGTTGTTGTTCTCAGATGTCTGGTTGATAATTTTGGTGAGGGATTCCAGAATGGTGAAGACATCTCCCAATACTTCTCCCTTCCTCAGTATCTCAATCAATTGTTCCAGCCTGCATTCGATTATGTCCTTCACTTTGCAAAAAGTGTCAACAATCCTGTTCCTGGTGTTATGAACATTTGTATGCTCTGACTGCAGCTCCTGAATTCTTTTCTTGATTGTACCATCAACATCCAGAGACATGTCAAAGTTTTGACCAATATTGTTCAACTCTATTTCAATTTGTTCCAACTTCTCTTTGTACTTGCTGATTGCATGAGGCCATCGAAGATAATAGTTATAAATGTTGTTTGCAATGCTTATGCATTGTCTTAGTTCATTCATGTGCTTTTTTAGCTTGGTAAGTGACAATCTATACTACTTCTTCAGGTGTAGAATCACTTCTTCTTCTTCCTTATTCTGAGATTTAGATTCCATGATTTCCTTGATACATTCAATCATCTTTTCTGGCAACGTATTCTACAAACTCTCCAATTTGATATGATTGTGCATAAAATGGGCACTTAGTACACTTAAGATCATGTGCTTCTCATATGAAGGTCTAATAGACCACATGTTTTCAATATTTTGCATTCCATCTTCCTCATGAATAAGCTACATTAGATCTTCGTTGGTTAGATCACCTTCTTCTTCACTTCCTTCTACCATTTCCTTTTCTTGTTCTGGTTCAGCTATTTTTAGTTCTTTTCTGAGGGTGTCCTCAGATTCCTCATCTGGTATGTCCACAATCACTTGTTCTTTTCCCTTCCCTTCAAATTTTAGAGTCTTGCATGCTGGTGGAGCAATTTCCTTTGTTCTTCTCTTCTTTCTCTCCATCTCACCAGAGGAACCAACTTCAAGTCCTCTTATCAGAATGGAAAAACTAGTTGAACCAAACTTTCTTAGCAAACCATTAAATAAAATTTCATATAATTGATCATAGTTTTCCAAATTGTTAGAGTATATGTAAATGTGCTTGCAAACTGGTTCACTCTCTTCCCATAGTACATTATTGTTCAGGAGTAAACAATTCAAAAAATACATCACAAGGAATATAAACAAAGTACCAAACCTGAAAGGGTAACCTGTCTCCTTTGTCAATTGCATGTTCTCCATCAGTTGATCTTTCAACAATCACAAAAATCAAAATCCTGATCTTCCATTATCATCTTGTGTGAAATATAAACTGCACCTGCCAAAGTAGCACCTTCTCTATTTTTGAAAAAAGGTTTTGTAAGATATTCCATGCACAATGTACCTTGTCACTGAATCCTTAATTGTGGATATTATCAATGCCCTTTGGTCTCCAGTTACTCCAGTTAGGGTTTTGACTTCTTTATTTCAGATTGATTTCTTCCTTGGTACTTCCCCAACCTTGCATAACCTAGTTATAGCTGCGATCACTTCTTTCGAGATATGGTAGGGTTTATCCAAAGTTAGAATATCATCATTCAATCTGTTCAGAATGAACTCAATGATTTCTGCATTTCTGAAATAAGGAAATTCACTCCAAATATCCAAGCTTTTGTGTTTTGCTTCATTCAACCATTTCAATTCATCATTCGACAACATGTTTCTTTTAGCTCTAAACTTCTCGCTGCTATACTCATCTAATTTACCATTCCTTTGAATTGTTCCATTTTACCTTCCTTACACATGACTTAAAAATACCAAAGAAATTCTTCAACCACACACCAAATTTTTTAATACAATCAAAGTACCTAATGGATTAGGGTTTTGCCACCGAATTCTCTTTACGCTTTCAAAATTCTAATGCAGAGTGCTCTCCTTCTCCTTTTCTTTGACACAAAGTGGAAAATGAGGGTTTCAACTCCCTTTTTATATCACACACCTAAATTTTATTGTAGTAAATGCTTTTTCCCTAGCTTATCCAGATACCTTGTTTTCTCAGTTGTCAACATAAAAATTATGCCAACCTTTAACTTAGCATAATATCCTTTCCAACTGATTCCATAGCATCTGTAGATCAATAGTGCAACCATTGCAATCATCCACATCCTGGTGTCAATTACCAGTAGAGGGTTTGAAGAATTTTTCTTGACAACTCCCCCTAGGCCAAAGGCCTAAGACTAGTTCCTTGAAAGATTACCAGAAGCAGGTTCTAGTGTTGGCTCATTTCCTGCAACAAATGAACTCTTCTTCACCCATGTCTTCTTCATTTGATCTCTTATTTCATCCATATTCACTTTCCCTTTTCCTTTATCATTTCTCTGCATATTTATGTCTTTGTATACTTGACCTCTTTTATCAATATTCTTGTTTTTGTAGAATCTTGCAATGTGACCGTGTTTGTTGCAATTGGAACACACAACATTTCCTTGTCTAGACCAGTCATTCCATTGATTTCTTCTTGATCTGCATTGATTATCAATATGCCCAAATCTTCCATAGGTATAACATTCCACATTTCTTCTATTGACAAAGTTGTTTGACACATTTCTACATTCAATTGACTTATGGCCAAATTTATTGCAATTGAAGCACTGGTCCCAGAAAATGATGAATCTCTTGATTTCATTTTACTTCTACACTGAGCAGCCATATGACCAAATTTATTGCAAGAAAAATAGTATCCATTAAAATTTTGAGCATTAGGTTGTCCTACCAGACACCTTTTTGCTTTGTCCATTAGATTTCCTTGCTTGAAATTCCTTTGTCCAGATCCAAAACTTTCTCCTTTTTAATAACCAAGACCTCGCTTATCATTTGCATTCTTCTACCCTTGAGTTAGCTCATTACTCTTAACATAATTGATCTTGAACTTCTCCTTGTATTCATTTGCAGTAGCTAATTCATCTCTAAGAATAACAATCTTTTTTTCAAGCTCATCTTCATTGTCTCTAGATTGTTGCAGTTCCATTTCCAATTGAATGAATTCTCCATTTATTCTACTACATTCATCAGATCTTTCTTTTAAGGATTGGGGAAGATTCTCCTCTTTCTTCTTTCTATCTTCAATCTCCTTAGTTTTATCATCATACATTCCATCTCATGCTTTAGGGTAGCATTATCTCTGGCAATCTTTTCACATTCTTCAGTTATTTCCTTCAAGGTTTGATTCAAATGATCGTCATCCATCCTTTTTCTTTCTTCAAAAATTTCTCTCTTTTTGCTTTATTTGATCACAGAGGTCCTTTCTCCTTTCATTGGAATTAATAACCTGATCCTTCAACTTCTGAATGAATTTCTCAGCATCCTTAAGATTTACTTTCAATTCCTGGACTTTTGCCTTAGATTGATCAAGATCATCAAGTGCCACCACAAGCTGTTGCTAAAGACTACAAAATTCCATTACATTCCAAGATCTATCTCAAGTCGTTAAGGGAACTCAACTATAATACCAATTGTTGGACTCAAGCAACACTAAGAGGGGGGGTGAATCAATATTGTGAAATTTTAAACTTTATTAATATGTACTTCCAAGTGATTAAAACATTCAATCAAATGAAAGATGCATGAACATGAAACAATAAGCCACAACACGATAACACAAGGATTTTTACGTGGAAACCCTATTAGGGGAAAAACCATGGTGGAGGATAGTGTTTTACAAAATGGGAATGCACTTGCATTCAGGCACACCGCCTAGAGCTCACTGATCAAAATAAGAAAGGCTCATTGCCTTACAAAAGATTTGGATTACAAAAAAAGGTTGAACTAAATAGATAGCATCTACAAATGCCTGATTACAGTTCCAGTTAGGCTCATAGATTAGATTTTGGACCTTCTGTCTGATTCTACACTTTGCTCTGCTCTGCCTTAATTCACTTCACAAAAACCCTCTTTTGCACAAATAAAAAATCACTCAAGTGATCTAATATTCGCACACACATCAACACATCTTGAACTCACACATATGCATACCAAAATGAATTAATCAATATCATATATATATCCTCTACCAAGAATTCAATCGCTATATGACAAATTCAATAAAATAGAAAATATCTTCCAAATGTCAGCTCAAATCATGAATAAATTTTAATGCGCATCGCCAAAGTTGGCCATAGCATAGTTAGGACCCAAAAAAAAATTTGAACACAAAAATATTCCAAACAATTTCTCCTTAAACATCTGCAACACCCCACATTTACTTAGTCGACCTTTAGATACTGATAAACAAAAAATCAAACAACTGGATCTCCTAACTCGTACACCAATTGATGTGACAACACAAAACTCAAGAGTAAGACATTTCATATGCCCAATGACCTTTCCTAAGATCCACAACCAAAATTGATAACCCGGTAATGCAAACTACTTGACAAATTCAAGCTTCAACCAAATACCTTGTTCTTCACTTTGCCTTCCAGTATAGAAAAATACTGACATGTGGACCAGATTAATGACTTTAGTTTCCATCAATGACAACACTAGAAGCCATATGCCAATATGAGAGGTGTACTTGTGGTTGCTTGTTAGTGTTAGTGCACGTTTGGCTAACCTGGTGTGCAAGCGCTAATTGTGGAGGATGATTGTTGTTTGTGGAAGTGTTGAGAAGTGTGTTGGTGTATATTTGGGTCCCAATTAAGTTATGGTGTGGTTTTCCTTTAGTTCTTTACATCATGGAAGTGTTTGGTTCTAACCTATTTGATGTTACATATGTTTCTTTAAGGCCGACCTGATTGAGATTGTTTTAGGTCGTAGATAGTATAAATATAAGGTGAGTTGTGTGGATCTGTAGAAGGTGTGCAAAAGATGTAAATTTGATTAAGTGTTGTGATTTGAGTGTGAGATTTAATGACTATTACTCCCATTTTTAGTGAGCAAAAGGTGTCTACATTTTAGTATATTGAATGAGTTATTTGTGCCTTAGTAGAACTATACCTTTTACATAAGAGAGATGCATTGTTAGAAGTTCAAATTGGAAGTGAGCCACCCCTCCTATCTTCTTTCTTCTAGATAGTGAGTCCTTTGGTAGTGAGACCTTCTTTCTTGTGGGAAGTGATCCCTCTAGTAGTGAGCCTATTATATTCGGTGTTGCTAATACTTTATATTATGAGCTAATCCTCACCATGGTTTTTCCCTTCTTGGGTTTTCCATATAAATATGGTGTTCTATTGTGCATGGTGTTTTGATGTGTTACTATTTTGTTTACTTTCATGCTAAATCTGATTAAGCATTTAAGGGATAATAGAGATATAAATGTTAATAAGGGTTTTGATGTATTAATGTACAACTAATTCACCCCCCCTCTCAATTTCCTTGTGCATATAACAAACCCAACTTCTTGCACTTACCCATTTAATACCATCATCATCTATAATTCATACCTAAAATTCCTAGATCAGGAAATATAAAAAATTCACATGAGTATCGACTTCTTATTAATGAAGTTGTAAGTGCTTCTCAAATTTATCAATACTATTACTCTATTTTTTGAAGAAACCCACCACCTTGAGAGTTTGTGGGATGCTAACTCTAGCAAGTGTGTGATAAGAAATGAATGGTTGAATATTTTTTAATTCCTCATCTAACTCATTATCACCCTTTAATAATGATTCCTCCTCTTCTTATTCAATCATTATTCAAGAAACCCACCACCTTAAGACTTTGTAGGATGCTAATTCTAGCAAGTGCATGACAAGAAATGGTTGGTTGAGTATTTCTTGATTCCTCATCTAACTTATTCTCACCTTGTAATAATTGTTCCTCCTACTCATTTTCCTCAGTTATTCCTTCAATAGAGAATAATTTAATCCATTTATGTCCTTAATTGTGTTTTCCATAAAAGTTAAAATATAACCTTTTCACTCTCTTTTCTTTAATTTGTAGTGGGGGCAACCTAGTAGGTTGAAAACATGACTATGTAGGAGAGCTTTTATCTCTTACATTTACCAAACCTTACCTTCCATTGGCCATAAAATTTTCCTCTACCCCCCTTGCCATAATAATTTCTTGGGACACAAAATTTAGACAAAACATGTGTACCTAATATTTAATGTGGTCCTTTAAACCCCATAGGAATAATTTATTCAAAATTCCCTCCACAACATTCTCTACTCTTAAATGAAAATTTTGGAATTAATGACTATAATCCTTGACTAGAGACCTATTTACTTTAATTTGGTAAGCTAGTTGAAGTAGCTATTCATAATGATTGATTGTCAGGTCATAATGTTTAGTGAGTTCTTCTTGGAAAATAAACTGTGTGACAACATATCCCTTGTTTTTTTCCCTTCACATAGCCGATGCTATTGAATTAATTAGTTAGGCTCTAAGTATAAGGATTCTATTACAATTTTTTATAGAATATGATTAAGATAAAATATTTTCTCCATTTGGTAAAGCTGATTGGTTGGATCATTACCATCAAACTTTCTCATATCCATGTTTGGTGTGAAATTTCTGGCTATATAATTACTTGAGTGAATAATTATCTTTAGTTATGATTCAAACCAAAAGAATCATTCTCCTTAGGAGACTCATTTTATTTTCAAGTCTTCTCACGTGGTTCCATATGTTTGGAATCTCTAAAACCTTTGCTAGAAGCTATTTGTCTAAGCATCCTCTTAAGACCTTCTAGCTTCACATCTATCATCACATCACTGTTTGACAAAAAATATTTCTTCATCCTATTATTTTCTCCCCTAATTTCTTCCCTTATATATTCATTAACTATGGGACCAATCTCCTCAATAACCACATCCTCATTAATTGAATATTTTCCAAGTGTGACAAAATTCTTTTTGCCCCTTGTTGTAAACCTTTCAATGATAGAAAAAATAATTTTCAATAAATCACACACACAAAAAATATAAATGATCTAAAATTTAGCTATTACTTGGTACTACATCTCACCTTTCAAAAATATATCAAAGAAATTTTCTACAACTCTACATTGCTCAAAATAAGGATTGGAAGTGGATCAATGCACCCTTGTTCAATCTTATAAATTTTAGGAAAAAATGCTTATTTTATTCCCTAGGATTTTTTTGTTTGGAAACCCTAATTCTATTATAACTCAATTTTTTTGACCTCAAATATAAACTGTAGAAGGTTGAATATTTCCTTGAAAAACCCTTTCAAAATTAGGAAAAATATGGCCAAAATAGAGAGATATTTTCTTACCAAAATGACCTCTAAATTAATTTTTTTCTTCCTTATTTCTTGCCTTCACAATGATAAGATCACGCTTTGATACCATTTTAAATAAAATAAATTCCATAAAAAGAGGAAATAAACTAAAAATACTTGATGATGCTTGAGAATAATTAGCCACTTCGAGGTGGTAAACCTCCAAAAATCTCTAAGAACATAAATTGCAATATGATGATAATAAACTAGCCAGTAGCTCCAATATATAACCCAGTTATATCTTGAGTGTCACCTAGAATGACTTAGATTCCTAAATGTAATATATAGGACAACCTAAATATCTAAATAAGATAATTATCATATAACTTTACTTAATAGTTAAGGTAGCCACAAGTTGACTACTCATAAGCCTATGTATACTATAGGATTAAGGGCATAACATAATTCCCTAGGTGTATGAGCTATTTTGAGATGTATATTCCCTAATTATACAAGGTCCAAAGGAAGTGATCCATTTTAGGTTTAATTCTATCTTACCAAATTCTTAGAAGTTTTAAAAGCCAAGTGTGAGGGAGAGAATGAGACCTCAACATTGGTTGAGCTTAGTAACTAATAGGGAAAATGAATTGAGCACTCAATATAAGATAAGAATATAAATTTGAAATGTAATAATCATAGTTGCATTTATAATCCTTCCACCAAGTGTATGGAGGCTGAAGCTACAACTTGTGTAACATAATATTAAGAATAAAATATTATATTTGTATGATATAAGATTCCAAAGTAGCAAGATGGAAGATGATATCAAAACTTGGAACATAAGATATTTCTTGGACACATGAAGTAAACATGAGAGGAGGTGGAGTGGGTGTGAAGGTTGGCTAGGGTTTTTGCGAGTTGTGGTGGTGGGGGATGCAAAACCCTCCTCCATGGAGGTTTGCATTAAGTAGTGGGTGAACCATACACTTTTTAATTTTCTTCCCATTTATTGCCTTTTGATTGTGTATGGTAGGATTTATGCTTCACTTGCTTGTTCTAGTTTGATTTCCTTCTATATTTATACTATAATATTTGGCATCAAATTTCATATCTCTTGTGCATTTATGGACAGGGATACAAGTACCCCCAAAACCCTTCAAATGGGCCAGATGGTATAAAAGACCTTAATGACCATAATAGGTCTTTCTAGGATACTGTGGCAGAGGAGAACTTTGTAGTTTTGTCTAATGCAAAGTTTGTGGTGCTATGTAATAGAAAGGGATTTGAATTTGAGTCTAATGGAAGAGGACAAGGTAAGTTCTCCTAAAACCCTAATAAATTGGTCATTTCACCTAATGCAAAAATGAATAATGCAATCTATCATGAAAGAAATAGGTTAAGGGAGGTCGCTATTTTCATGGCGACGATAGATACCTCAAAACTTATGGCTAGGAAATACCTAGATGGGTGGTTTATAAATGTATGGGAAAAAAAGCATGGTATCTACATATCCTTCTATAGGATGATCCAATGAGGATTATTCCCAATATTTTTGAAAGAGGAAAAAATGTAGGAATTGGTTTGAAAGAAACCCTATTGGAATATAGGAAGCTATATCTTTCATGCCCTTGCCTAGTCACCTGATGTCCTAAGTGAGGAAATTTTGGCACTCTCATGCCCTGGGTGGGTCATATTAAAAAAATCCCCCCTTTTCTTTGGTCATTTCTTCCTCAAGTGTTGGCTCCAACTAGAAACACAATTAGTGTGGATGAAGCAAAAACCTCCCTCCCTCACATGGACACTCTGGTAGGCTCTAGTTTCCTTGGTCCCTAGGGTGGAAGTCCCATAAATTTTGGAAATTATTTTTGAAAACTCTACACATGTTTCTATTTAGAATTATTGGATGTCATTAATTGCATGCTATCTGTATAGGAAGGAAGGTTACATATGAAAAAATATACCATATTATTCTCAACAAATCTAACTAGTCTAAACTTAATACATAAATGGAGGACAAAGTTAACAAGCCCAATGGGGTTTTTGAGCATCCCAAGCAAGAAAAGAACAATAATGGTCATGTGAACATAAATTATAATCCTATAGTTATATCTTGAAGATTATCCATCCCTAATGTAACTGTAGACACCTAAAAATGACCTAGGCCTGCAAGCTTCATCTTTACCACTTTCGTCCTAGCATAATTAAGACATTTAATTATGTCCTTGCTCCACATTCGACTATTGATTAAATAATTCATAATTATTTAATTAATTCATGTCATTTATTCTTCTTGATTATTAAATAAATAAATTTCATTTATTTATTAAATACGTCATTAACTGTCTAAGTCTCTCTTTAATTAAATAAATTTCCTAATTTATTTAATTTCCCCTTTTACATTTAATTCTTCATGATTATTAAATAAATAAATTACATTTATTTATCTAATACGTCACTAATTGTATTAATTAAATAAATTGATTAATTTATTTAATTAGTTAGTCTTATCTGCTAAATTAAATAATTAAATTTAATTATTTAATTGCTAATTAATATTCTTCTCATTTTAAATAAATTAAATTATTTAAAATGTCATGTCAATCTTAACTGTCAGTCCTTTTGATAAATAATCTGAAAAATATTATTTATTATCTCTCGAAATCCATAATTTGAATTAGTAATTAATCTTCCAAAAATCAAGTAATCAGGCAGATTCTTGATTTTCCAAATTTTATCTTCAGTCCACATCTTGTCTCTTTGATTTTTCGAATCTTGCAAATCAGGCAATCTTATCTTCTTGATTTTTCAAAAATCTTCATTATCTAATTAATTTGTCTCATTTATTCTCTGCCGTTGATCTGATTTTATTCTGACTGTTCGATTAAGGATTTTGCCCTAACCCTAATTAGGGATTTTCAGGTTAAATCTGGATCGTTCGTTTTAGGGTCTCTTCATTGATTTATCTCGTCCGTCCTTTCGAAATGGCCTTTTCTATAAAATGCCATCTCCTTCTCATTTTTCAGACATGTTGACATTTTACGTAATTACTATAGGCATTCATTTACTTAGTTTCACATATTTTGTCATAGGCATTTGATTAAATATTGGCATTTGTTTTAGCCATAGACATAGGCATTGGCAATAGTCATAGGCATATCAAATCCTTCGAATCTTGTTGTAGGGCTTAGGCATCTTAGATTGCTCAAAAGACAAATCTGAGGGCAACACATTTCCAGCAAGCAAGAAGGTATTACGAAAGGGAATCATGGAGGTATCAACAATCAGGTATAATTGTTCTTTTATTTACTTCCTTTGTGTTTCGTAAAATCTTTGGGTTTTGATTATTATTTATTGTTTATTGCTAACACTCCTAAATCCTTAGAAAACCCTTGATTACATTGGTGAACCCGACTCCGTTTTGCTTGTTTCTGTATGTTTTTTTTGTTGTTTTCTATTGTTTTACAGGTACAGGTACGGATCGACACAACTATTTTTTAAAAACATCGCGACGCATTTGATGCGTTGCGACACATCTACTGACAGAAGTGACGCAACCGCTCTGACAAGCCGCAACCAACAACTAGAACGATGCATTTGATCTGCCGAGCCACATTTGATTACCCGAACGATGCATCTGCCCTGTCGAGCCGCATCTGTCTGGTAAAATTTTCTTTCGGTTTTGTCATTTTGATTTTTAGATTTTCGGGTTTTTCTGTTTACTGGTTTTCTGGTTTTCTGTGTTTTTATTCCTGCATGTTAATTAGATTAGATCTTTTGTGTTACTAATATTTTCTTGTAGCGTGTGGCGATCCTCTTTCGTGTGTCGAAGACCATTACATACGAGACTACTAATATTCATTGTTTGCAGATTCACATGTCAAAGAAGGAAGAAACAAACATTGTGCTTGTTTATTTCTAAGATTAGCAAACATTTGTTTTTGGTGCTTATAAAATGAAATCATGTCTTTTATGCTTGATTGTGATTGTGGAATGGTAGGTGAGTATGCTCTCACTTGGTGAAAACCTTGTGATCAGAAAACCAGACCCATTCTATTTTGTTATTTACCCTGACTTGGTACATTGGAGTATCCTCTCCCCTCGCGCTTTCAGGCGATCTTGGGTGTAAGAGAAACGGTTACCAACTCTAGAAATTGGGCTTGCTTGGGGATTTCATCACCCCAACGTGACTCAAACCGGCAACGGAGCTAAAGCCAAGCTACCCCCGACCGGTATATAAATGTAAACCTTAAGGGAAAACCTAAGGTTGCGAGTGCGGATGTGTCATACAGACGGAGTTGTACTCCCTTACACCCTGTTGAGCTTAACCTCTTCAGGCTGGAGTGCCACCTTAATGGTGATTAATCTATTGCCCCATGTATGGCCACTCGAACGGGGGTCCCGAACTAAAAACTCTTGTGTAGTAAGCCAAAATCCTTCTATTTGCTAGCGCAACACCGGTCGGTGTGAAGGCATCCACACCTTCACAATTTGTAGTAGAGGTGATCAGCTCGCCATGGGAGTTTCATGGGGGTTGGAAGCTTGGTTGGCCTGAGAAGAGAGTGCACTGTAAGGGGGATCCCGTGCAGCCAAGCTTCTGAATTCACACGCTACAGATATGCGGTTGGGGAAACCCGCGTGGAATCTAGCGAATATTGTCATGGCCTAACCTAGGATCATGCTTATCTCATGTGTGTTTGGTTACTTTATAAAATACTGTGTTTGTCAAGTGTTTCTGATTTTTACCACAATTCAAAACAAAACATTCATCAAACAGATCAAAACTTCCATCAAAACAACACGAAAATCACTTTAACACCAAACTGTGTCGCATCTGTCAAACCACAACTAATATTCTAAAACGCAACTACTCTGATAAACCGCATTTGAGACTCAGAATGCCGCATCTGTCAATTTAAACACTACAATTGCAAATCTGAACCGCATATGCTAAACTGTGACACAATTGCCAAACTATGATGCATTTGCCTGTCAAAATTTTAAACTTCATAGTCGAAACCTGAGGTCTTCAAACTGTCAACCATTTGTCAAACTCTGTCATCAAGAAGAGTCTGTCAGAAACCTAACTTGAAATTGCTCAAAGTCTTGTCTATTAGCTTGCATTAGTCACCATAGGTTTCATGCATCATTCCTTCTAGTTGCATACATTCAACATTACGTTGTCCCTAGGTTCATATTTTGCATACTTAGGATTAGGAAACTCTTAAGCACACTTTGCAAAGTCATTGTTTTCGAAATTAGACCCTCTTGGACCAAGTTATCAAACCTCCTTTTTAGTCATTGTCCTTTTTTGTGAGATTTCTTCCAACTCAAAAGTCTAGTTAGGAAGACTCACTAGTCATTTAGACCTTGTCAACTTGTCATTTCCAACAAAGTCCTTTAGCAGTCAAAATCAAAAACAAAGTTCGAGCTTAGAAGTGCTTAGATAACCTTGTCTTACATTGCATACAAATTGCATACCTTTTTCACAAAAATCCAAAAATAGTAGTCATTTTAGTCATCATTTTTAACTTAGAATTCACATAGTGTCATACTTGCATTCAAGTTGTCATTCCTATTTGAGCAATCTCATTTATGGTTGAAACCAGACTTCAAAAACAAAAGAGACAAATGGAAAACTTTAGGCAAGATCCCCCATTTACTATCAACAATCCTCCATATGACTCAAACTGGACCTTGTACGATCCATTTACCAATCTAGACAATCAACCTCCAACAACAACACAATCCTTGTCAAACAGTACATTCGAACTCTACTTGCAAAGAGATGAAAATGGTCAACTACTTCAGGAAAACATAGAGGCATTGACACAAGATCCAGAGGTCTACCAGCTTGCTGAAACAATAGCTCGTTAGGATAGAGACAGATTCGTAGCCATGCTCTTGAGTGAAGGAGCTAAGTTACCACCAGGATTTGATGCCAACACGCTAAATTCGACATTTCATGACCCTAATGCCAATAACGCACATAACATGTCACATAGTGGTCAACTTCTAAATACTATGAACAATACTTCCTTTGGGACAACGACAGTGCATACCACACCCAACATCCCAAACATCTCCAACAGAATAGATGCTACATCTATTGGGGGATCACAATCATCCACAACATCCACAACACTACCCCAATCGGATGGAACCACTCTTGGCTCCTCAACAACGTGGGAAAATTATTCCAATCCTCTTTTTACCATGACAGTAAATACCATGGGGGCATCATCAAGTCACCACAATCCCCCTTTGACAACTACATCTACTACCATGAACTCAACTTCAACAAATCCGTTCAGTAGTAATTCACAAAATCCTTTGGGAGGAGCCACAGGACATATCTTTATTAAAGGACAACAAAAAAACGTTAACACAACAACGCAGTCAAATGTCATTACCTCCCAAGGTACAAACACAAACGTCCCCCTTGTACAAAATCAACAATTTACACAAGGTGGCCAAATAACACAACCCATGACATCATTGACACACCATAACAGTCATGGTCACAACATCCCCCAAATAATGACACACATGGCTGGGGGACATATCCCAACATACTCGTCCAACATTCATACTCATCAACAGACACCAAATCATAACTTCCAATACCAACAACACACATCATACATACCACAACAATACATACCACCACAATACACCTATACTCACGCACACCAGACAGGAACACACGGTGCACCAGGCAATCCAACATATGCAAATGTAAATGACCCTACCATAGATGAACTCAAAGCAAGAATGAGAGATATGGAGAAAAATATGCAAAACATGTACATTTCAGGCAGGCAATCAGAAATATCATATGACCTGGATGTATACCCTTTCGACACGAACTTACGTATGCCTGCATTTCCACCAGGATACGTGTCACCCAACTTCACAAAATATAGAGGCAAGACAAATCCCATTGAACATGTTCGTGAATTCACAACTAACTGTATGGATATCGCCTACGAACCAACATACTTGATGAGACTTTTTTCCAAAAGTTTGGCAGGTCAAGCCCTTGAATGGTTTTCAACACAAAAAGATATCCAAACATGGGATGAGCTCAAACAAAAATTCATAAGAAATTACGCGTACAACATTAACATGGATACCTCTATCACTAGCTTGTGCAATCTCACGCAAGAAGACTCTGGTGAGACATTTATTCCATTCTTTCAAAAATGGAGAAGCCTTGCTAGTCGATGTCACATTGACATTCCTGAAAGGGAAAAAGTTGACATGTTTGTCCAAACACTTCTAGGACCCCTAAAATTCGCATTGCAAATACATTGTTGCACAAACTTCACTGAATTGGTTGAAAAGGGAGTCCAGATTGAGAAAGCCCTTATCGCAAAGGGAGAACTGAGATATGGTTCCAAAAACACGAACATCAATCCACCAGCTGACAAAAACAAATATTGGGTTAAGAATAAGCATGTTACAAATGACGGTGTTGTTGATGCCAAGACTGCAAATACTGTAGGTCCCGTATTAGCCCTGAAAGGGGTTCAACAACAAAACAAACCAACAACGACATTGACACCTCCTCCCAATACTTTTTCAAACACCCAAAATGGTCAAAATAGTCAAGGGCAATATCGTCAAATGAGACAATTTCCTAGGGGTCACACATACACCCATTTGGGTGAGCCCATTGAAGAAGTCCTTAAGAAATGCATCCAGCACGGGGTCATCACACTTCCAGAAATCAAACCATATGACCCAGGATAGTTCAAACCATCATGGTGGAATGACAATGCACTTTGCAAATACCATCGAGCCAAAGGACATACAACCTCTAACTGTTGGCAACTGAAAAACCTAATTCAAGATCTTATTGAAAATCGCACAATCGAAGTAGGTGGATCACAATTCACCTTCAATGCAGATCATACTATCCACAAGAACCTACTGCAGGATCATGGTTCTCGTAATGCGTCCACGTCAGGTTCATAGAACCAAGCTAACTTCGCCCGAGTCAAGTACGATTATTCTAGTGGACCAATTATAAACAATGTTTGAACGAAAGATGGGTACATCAATATCATTATGAGCAAGAGAGCACCCTAGTGTAATTCTACTACTCGTAGTGGCAAGGTCACTATAGCTAGTCCGCCTCCTCCTAGACAAGCCAAAATCACAATACCGGGCCCATCGGCTAAACAACTAAAACCTGTCTCAACCCCACAACAGTGGAAGCCCAAAAGCCAGTTCAATCTCATTGACCAACTAGGAAAGACTCCTGCACAAATATCTATCCTTGAGCTGCTTCGTATCTCTCCGGCGCACAAAGAGATCCTAGACAAAACTCTCCTAGAGTCGTCGGTCCCTAAGGACATTGATGTCAATCAGTTTGAAACTATGGTGGGATATCTAACCATGCCACACCATGTCACCTTCTCGGATCAAGACTACTCATCACATAAAACCAACCACAATGACGCATTACACATAGAAACTTTTGTCCGCAAGCACAAAGTTAGACGGGTTTTAGTAGATGGCGGAGCAGGGTTGAACATATGCTCCCTCAAATTGGTTAAGGCTCTTGGGTTCTCTGATGCGTGTGTAGACTCAACGAAAAGCATAGTGATCAAAGCATATGATGACGAGGAATGCTCTTCAAGGGGTGTTATCTCTCTCCCTATCAGAGTGGGACCAGTCATTGTAGAC
Source organism: Sequoia sempervirens (assembly GCA_007258455.2). NCBI lineage: Eukaryota > Viridiplantae > Streptophyta > Pinopsida > Cupressales > Cupressaceae > Sequoia > Sequoia sempervirens. Next base: position 25,639,605 of record VDFB02373365.1, on the reverse strand, counting down.
ACAACCTACCAGGTCCTGGATTTGGAACTACCATATAACATTTTACTTGGCCGTCCATGGATCCACGCTTTAAAAGCTGTTCTGTCAACATACCACCAATGCCTCAAGTTTCCTTTTGATGGTACAGAAGTCACCATATACGGAGACCCCGACCCTTTCCAATATTGTACCAATTTAAGGGGTATCTCCAAAAACCGAGTACCTATTAACCGAGAAGCACCTGGCTCCTCGTCATCCATGTACATCGACCCTTCCACACTCACGTCATCTTCCACATCCACTCCATCCACGTCTTCCGCTGAACCACCACCTTCCACCAACCCTAAGACTGAATCAACTATCAAAATCCAGGACCTTGGCTGTGGAGAATTCAAACTAAGCACAACATACAACATAACAACAATGCCTAGATCTCCCAAGGACTATGGTTGGCCATATTTCCGAATGGAACCTCAGGAAACCTTCATAGTCCCACCAAATACAGTTTTTATCAAGTGGGGAGACATGAGTGAGGAAGACCTTGCTGACATCACATGATGGATCTATAAGGATATGGTCACATTACCCCCATTACCAGTTCAAATATATGGCAAAGGTTATGACTTCATGAAGGCTAATGGCTACGATGGTACTAGTGGCCTTGGAAAAAATAAAACTGGCCGAAGGGAACCCATAGAAACTTTTCAAATTCTGAAGTATCTTGGATTAGGGTTTGGATCACTTGCCAATGGCGATCGACGTACCTCTAGACTTTTAAATGAGTGAGTACATGCTTGTGACAGTGTTGAGACTACTAGGGAACCCCTCACCGAAACTGACTCCCACGAGTGGGAATTTGGCTCAGAATGATCCCTAAGTGATTGTTGTCTTGATGATTTGTTTGTTGAACCAGGGGAATTGACCTCTGAACAACGATTTTGGCAAACATTCAAAATTGAATAGGCACCAAATAGTCAAATCCCTACTACCACTTCCCATAACACACAACAACCATCAACTGACCCCCCTTAGTCCAATCTATCTGAAGTGTCAGACGACATTGATAACCAGGGCTCTAAAACCTTCACTCCTTATTACGACAATGAATATGACACTAGTGAAGGAGAATATTGGATAGAGTCCGATGTAGAGTTGGATGATGATAACCTCATCTACAACATCAACGAATCCATATACATGCTGTTCGCATCCTCACCCCAATTCACTAGCCTTGACGATGGCATCTCTTTAGTTTACCATGAACTAGTCGATTGGGACCAACAAGGACCGCCAGTTCTGGACACATTCCAAAATGATGAAGCCATTGCCGAATTCATGGGATTACGAGAAGGCATACCCATTGGGGACCACAAATCAGGATTTTCTATTGATTTAGACTGCATGACATACTTCGGCGAGACTGTTTAGTCCTCTAGTCGCAAAAGTAAAAATAAAGTAAAAAATGAAACGTCTCTAGGTGAAAACGAAAGGCACCTCTTGACGATAAAATAGTAAAAATAAAGGACGAATCTGCGGTGAAAACCTCTCTGAGGCACCCAAAGATGGAGGACTGGACTTTCTCCCGTGCAATAGGAGAAATCAGCCATGCTTATTGAGGACACAATAGAGGATAACATTTCAACTGCAGAAGACCCCAAGATGGTCCTATTTGCCGCATCATTGACTGATGAAGAGAAACTAGAATTTCATAAATTCTTTATAGAATGGAAAATCAACTTTGCATGGTCCTATGCGGACATGCCAGGATTGGACCCCAAACTGGTTCTGCATCATCTGCCACTATTACCCAATGCTAAACCAGTCAAGCAGAAGTTGCGCAAAATGCATCCCCAAGTTGCTCTATTGGTCAAGGCCGAGTTAAAGAAATTACTGGATGCCGGATTCATAAGGTCTATAGATTATGCTGAGTGGATTTCCAATCTAGTGTTGGTGACAAAGCCAAATGGGCTGATTCGGTATGTACATACTTTCGGGATCTAAATAAAGCATGTCCAAAGGATGACTTTCCTTTGCCCAACATTGACATCATAGTCGACCTAACTGTAGGACATGAGATGCTATCCCTCATGGATGGTTTCTCTGGTTATAATCAAATCTGCATTGCTCCTGAGGATCAACACAAAACAACATTTACTTGCCCATGGGGTACATACTGTTGGAACGTCATGCCCTTCGGTCTCAAAAACATAGGTGCCACATATCAAAGGGCTATGACCATGATCTTCCATGACATGATGCACAATATAATGGAGGATTATGTAGACGACCTGTTGGCCAAATCAGCAACTAGGAAAGATCATTTGAGGGTACTCGACATAATTTTCAAGAGACTTGAAGAGTACAAAGTTTGGCTAAACCCTAAGAAGTGTGTCTTTGGGGTGACATTAGGAAAACTATTGGGATACATAGTTTCCCGAAGAGGCATAAAGGTTGATCTGACAAAGGTCAAAGCAATCATAGACATGCCTCCGCCTAGAGGGATCAGTGAACTCATAACTCTGCAAGGCAGAGTACAATCTATTCGTCGTTTCATAGCCCAATTGGCAGACAAGTGCCACCCATTCTAGTACTTGTTACGCAAAGGTGTCCCCTTTGATTGGATGGACAAATGTCAAGAGGCCTTCCAGCAAATCAAAGATTACCTGCTGTCAACACCAGTTCTCATGCCGCCCATTCATGGAAAGCCATTGATTCTATACATCTCAACTACTAGTTCAGCATTGGGGGCATTGCTGGCCTAAAATGATCACGAAGGAAAAGAAAGAGCAATTTATTACATCAGACCCACATTGATAGGCTATGAGTTGAACTACACATACATTGAACGTGCATGCCTCGCTATTGTCTTCGCATCCCAAAAACTAAGACACTATATGCTTAGCCATCAGACACAACTGGTTGCCAAGATTGATCCATTGAAATATCTACTAAGTCGAGCAACCTTAACAGGCCGGTTGGAAAAATGGGTCATGATCCTAAGTGAGTATGACATACAGTATGTTGAGCGCAAGGAAATTAAAGGGCAAGTAATAGCAGATCAACTGGCAGATGCACCAATTCAAGCCACTCATCCATTAGTAACTGATTTTCCCCATGAGTCCATTTTTCATGCGGAACCGGCATCACCATGGAAGCTGTATTTTGATGGGTCTCATACTGGTCATGGCTTAGGCGCTGGAATCTTGTTTATCACACCACAGGGGGATTCAATTCCTAAGTCATTCAGAATCACTTTCCCTTGTACAAATAACATTGCCGAATATGAAGCACTAGTCATAGGTCTCAAGTTGGCAATTAAGTGGAAAATTCAGACATTGCTTGTATTCGGGGACTCCCAGCTCGTAATCAACCAAGTCAATGATGACTATGAAACAAAGGATGAGAAGTTGCTTCCCTACAAGAGGATGGTGGACAATTTCTTGACATACTTTCAATCGATTTCTTTTGAACAAATCCCCAGGGCACAAAATAAGGCAGTTGACGTAATGTCTACTACTAGTTCTCTCTTGGACATCCCTAAAAATGTGTCACAATTTGAGTTCTTAGTAGAGTAGCTTTTGATACCAGCATATGATATCCCAGAATCAGAAATGGTTTGTGAACTTGTTGGTCCCAACTCTCCTTGGTATCAAGACATTTACGATTACCTAAAGTCTCACACCCTTCCACCGAACCTGTCAAATTACCAATGGAAGTCCTTCATTAGAAAATCCGCAAGGTATGCCATTGTCAGTGACACCCTCTACCACCATAGTTTCAACGATACCCTCCTTAGATGTCTTGACACCGACGAAGCATGTACGACCTTATGAGAAGTGCACGACGGTATATGCGGATCTCATTCGAGTGGTCCTACGCTAGCTAAGAAACTGACGAGACTTGGGTATTACTGGCCGACAATGGAAAAAGATGCAATTGAGTATGTCAGGACTTGTCGCAAATGTCAAATACATAGTGACTTGGTCCATGCTTCAACACAAGAACTCTGGCCCATCACTTCTCCTTGGCCCTTCGCTCAGTGGGGACTCGACCTTGTGGGTAAGATTCATCCAACCTCATCCAACGGCCACAAATTCATTATTACCGCCACTGAGTATTTCACAAAGTGGATTGAAGCCATTCCATTGACATATATTACTGGAAAAAAAAAATCAAAGTTCATCCTCAACTACATCATTTGCCGATATGGCCTTTCGCAGTCTATCATCACTGATAATGGACGTCCGTTCAAAAACTAAGACATACGTGAGTTATGTGAATGATTCCATATGCAACACCACTTTTCATCTCCATACTACCCGCAAGGAAACGGCCAAGCTGAGGCGTCCAATAAAACCATTGTCAAGATCTTAAAAAAGACTGTCAATGACGCTGGCTGTGACTGGCACATACAACTTAACCCTGCTCTATGGGCTTATCGAACTAGCATTCGTACTCCTACAAGGGCCACCCCGTTCACCCTAGTCTTTGGCACTAAAGCCATCTTACCCATTGAGGTCAAAATTCCCTCGCTACGAGTCTCCTTGAAGGGTCTAACTAATGAAGAGGAGTACCGAGAATCACGCCTGCATGAGCTGGAAATGCTAGAAGAAAGACGAAAAAACTCACTGAATCATCTCCAAGTGTATCAGAAATGCCTTTGTCGTAGCTACAATAAAAAGGTTATGGTCAGAAAGTTTGACATCGACGACCTAGTTCTAATGCAGAACCCCAAGAACCAAGCAGACAGAGAAAAGCCAGGAAAATTTGAACCAAACTGGCTAGGTCCCTATATTATCATATCTTCTTTTGGTTCTAGAGCTTATCAATTGGAAACTCTAGATGGGGAACAGTTGACAGAACCCATCAACAGTTTACATCTCTGAAAGTTTTACGCATAGCATCAGAGGATGCAGCTGAGAGCCATAAAATACAAAAAAAAAAAAAATTTGAAAAAAGGATAAAAATCATCACCTTGATGAAAACCTAGCAAATAGGCATCTTGGTGACACCAAAAAAATTCAAAAAGTCAAGAAAATAGTAAAGAGAAAAAAGATTCGTTCAATAGTGAAAACCTGGCAAACGGGCACTTTGGACAAGTACCATGGTGAAAACACGGCAAAAGGCGCCATGCGTAATCAATCATTGCTCTACCATCTACTGTCACTTGGTCTAACTTGGCCTAGGATGAAAGGTATTTCTTCCTTTATTTGTAAATCGCCATCACATCCTACCCTACCTGTCATAGTAGATAAATGATTGACATCAAGTCCTGACGACTATCCGTCTACCAAGTCAGCACATCCCGTCCATTCCCTTGCAAATGGCTAAGTCTTAGACCTGACTGGGGGCAAAATTTTTATCATGAAACTGCAGTGGATGTCACACATGATCTTGACAATTGGCAAAAAGTCTTGAAGAAAGACAAAAACATTGGCAAAAATTCCTAAAAAAAGACAAAAACATTGGCAAAAAGTCTTGAAAAGACAAAAACATTGGCAAAAAGTCCTGAAAAAAGACAAAAACATTGAAAAATAGTCCTGAAAAATAGAGACAAAAACATCGCAAAATGTCCTGAACAAAGATCAAAAAACATCATAAAAAGTCCTGAAGAAAACATCAAACAAAATCATTAGACCACTCGAAGAGCATAAACACCTAGTCATTTATGGTCAAAGTCAATCATATCAAATCAGTCTTCGTCATCTGTCCGAACTACATTGTCTCTGCGCATTTGCTACGTAGGCAAGACTCATACTTGAGTCCCCAAGACATTAGGTCAGTCCTTTTAGGTTTGTCAAAATAAAATCATGACGCAATCTTTGCTCATCAAGACAAAGTCATTAGTTGTGTCGAACTACGAGGTCTCTGAGTGTATGACGTAGGCAAGGCCATCTATTGATGAGCCCCCAAGGCCGCACTAGGTCAGTCCATTAGGGTTCATGGCACTACACTGGCACACACGTCAAAAGTCTTCAATCAATTTCGACATGGGAAAACTCCTAAACCAAAGTAAAATAGTCATTTGTTCAAACATGGCTAATCTCATCAACATATCACTCATATCATCATGACAATATCAGCATACGATCAAACACAAGTCAAACTCGGTCAAAACAAGTCAAATCATCATAAACCAGTCAAACTGTCAAATTTTGGTTAATCTTCAGATGAGTCCTTCTGAACGATAACCTCTGTCATTTACGCCTTAGGATGTGTCCTTCCTATGCGTCGTCATCGTCATTCAACATTTTGAGTGATTCTCTTGATATTTAAAGAACACTCTTCGCGACAACAATATTCTTCAGATGTGTCCTTTTGAAGAATCTACTCTGTCATTTATGCCTTAGGATGTGTCCTTCCTAGGCATCGACATTATTTAGAGGGACCCCTTACGACCATTAGGGATCACAATCCTCTAGTCATCGGCATTATTCAGGATGTGTCCTTCCTGAATTCACCAAGTCTCGACATTTTCCAAGGTCAATCAAACTTTAAACATTTTGACATCTCGAAATTATCAAACATGGCATCTTGACATTAGAACAATGGATATCCAGATGCACTTGGCAAACACTTGGCATTTGTTTTTAGTTTTTATCATGATATTAGTTTTTCAGCGAGATCCCACTAAGCAGGATTTAGAGAAGCAGCGGCGTATCATGTCAATTGACACGCATGACTACTACTTTCTCAGCGAGGTCCTGATTCAGGGATTTAGAAAAGCAACAACATATCATGGTAGGGACTTTTATTTTTGTATTTTGGCAAATCATGTCACTAGTTTCTCAAGGATGTCCTGGAAATAGAATTTAGAGAAGCAACGACGTTTCATGATCTGTCCTTGTCTTTTTCTGTTTGTGGTTGATTATGACAACAAGACTGGGGCAATCATGCTTGTAGTATGAGTCATGATCATCCTTGTCTGTGACTGTTTGTCTTAGGTAATGGTACGACCTTGCACACCTTGATCTATGTCATATCATGGTGTTTGTTGGCCATTACAATAGTCTGCCCAATGATGATTAAGAGCAATATGTACTAATGTCCTACAGTAAAGTTTTGAAGGATTTGGTCTAGGAATTAACATGTATTTTCATAGGTCTCATGTCTTCTCTTCTTTGATCTGGTCATCTTCTCTCATCAGTCTCGTCATCCTCTCTCGTCCATCCCATGATGATATCTTGTGACATCCAAAAACATAAGTGCATACATGATCATAAACATTGCATTAGGTCCATACATACATCATCCATGGCATTAAATCATATACATAAACACAAGCATTGCATTAACATAATCATTAGCATTGCATCTTTTACATAAATACATCATGCACATCATTAACATAATCATATAAATAAGCATTACATCATCATGGCATCAAAAATCACAAATTGGCATCAGAGGACATACATGGCATCATAAATTAAGCATCATATCATAATACATAAAGCAAAGAGCATCACATAACACATATAGGCCGCATCAAAACTGCATCATCATATAATGTCATCTCCAAAAGGTACAATGTCATAAGATAGAGTCAATGGATGTCCCAAAAAAATGGAGCTCGCAGGCTCAATAATATACAGTGTGTCAAAATACAAATATGCCCCTAGGGTAGGCTCTCATCATCCCCTCGGGGTGAAGAATGTGGTGGTGGCTGAGGCCCTATCACTGGCTCTGAAGCAATGGGGGGTCCTGTAGCAACCTCTGTCTGAGAAGCTGAAGGAACCGCAAGTGAAGGTATCATCCTGACAGTGGTAAACAACTATGAAGTGACTGCAGCCGGACTCTGAGAGGGGGACAGATCTGTCACTGGTGGCTGACCCGGTACTGACCTCTGGGCTGAACCAGTCGACCCATGGCTGTGACCCAGAGTATGTCTGCGCGAATGATGTGACCTGTGCCCAGACATGTGACCTATCAAGGTAGACCCTCCGACACTGGTGTGACTCCTCGTACCACTGCCACTGCCTGACCTGTGTCCGCTACCTGTCCTTGTCTGTGATCGGGACAAGGTAGGATCCCGTCGCTCTAGAGGCACTGCCTACTCATAGAGAGTCCGGTACTGCCCTAGTCTCGTGCTGACTCTGGCGAACTCCCGAGCCATGTCTCCCATAGGTCCTGTGCACAGAGCTACAAACTCGGTACACCACTGGGCTGCATCCTACTGGCGGATCACCGCCTGGTCCCGCTCTACCCTGGTGACCTCCAGTGCCGACTGTAAAGACCTGACTTGTGCCAAGCTGGCATCTAATCTTTGCTGAAGGTTGGCCACTCTCTGATCAGCTGTAGCATCTAGCGGCAACCCTGAAGTGGACGGTATCTCCTCCTCCCCCTCCACCATCTGCCATCTGAGAAGTCTCTCGCCCTCACCTATGGCATCATCCTCCTCGTCATCATCATCATCCTGCCCTGCCTCCTCCTCCTCCTCCTGCCCACCCACCTCCACCTCCATCTCTGGCATATCCTCATGCCTCTCTGCCTCTGCCTCCTCCTCCTATCCCTCACATCCTCCTCCTCTCCCCTCACCTCGCCTCCTCCTCCTCTCCCCTCACCTCGGCTCCTCCTGTCCCCTCACCTCTGGCTCCTCCTCCTATCTCCCCTAAGCCCTCTCCCTCACATGTCTGGGCTGATCCTCACCCCCCCCTCCTCAGCAGCCTTGGGGATAGCATCTAAGCAGCTACCCTCACCGCGTTGGCCGCACCCTATGGCTGGTACTGGCAGTCTCGCCTCCACCTCGGCCGTCTCGCCATCATCCCCACCTCTGGCTCCACCCCTGCCTCCATCACCCCCACCCGGCCTCCATCTCCACCCCAGCCTCCATCTCCACACCTGCCTCCGTCATCACCACCCCGGCCTCCATCCCCACCCCTCCCTCCATCTCCATCCCTGCCTCTGCCTCTGCCTCTGCCTCCATCTCTGCCTCTGCCACCTCGTCTGACCCGTGGCACTCATGGAATAACCGACCGCCTATCAACTAGTGCTGGCCCATTAGGATCTGTCAAGGGAACTGGTCGGTGTGCCTGCCACCATAAATCATATGCCAGAGTCGTACCAGGATCTGCCGCTCCTCCTCTCCAACCCTAGGCCTGGGCTACCAGCCCGTCTATCTGCCGAGTCACAAATGCTACTGGAATGGCTGGCCCCCAAGCATACTCTCAGGAGGACCTAACATACTTTGCTGTCCCTACGGGCACATCCTGCTACTCGCCAAACTATCTCAATACATGCTGCGGCAGGTACATCTCAATGATCAAGGACATCTGCACTGTCCTACCAATAAGATATTTGTACTATCTGTAGAAGCTGAGATGCTCGTCCTCATCATCCCATGCTGCACAATCCCTGTACGGCCTCTAGATGAACGTCACCATGGTATCGATCTGATGCCGCCACCACCCTGTCTCGCCCATATGGGTTTGCTGTAATGCGCCGACATAGTAGTAGGAGTAAGGCATCCCCTCGGCTAGCTGTGGTCTGTGAATAGGAGGGCGGAATATAGCAATATGCTCCCATGCCTAGATCATCATAAGCGTGGTCCCACAGGAGATACTCTCTCCTCTCTTGTACACGACGTCGTGAAGCTGATGATAAAACATCCCTAGCAGGCAAGGACCCCACGCATAAACTATCCTGTCTCGCCTCATGCCGACCAGGACGCCCCCCCAACCAATCAGAAACCCATGTCCTCGCCGGTCAGGAATTAGGATACCTGCGATCATCATCGCCAGAAATGCATCGAAGCATCCATAGTGCTTTGCTAGGAACTCCCAACGGATCTCATAACCCTGAATGCCCAATCTAACACCCTGATCCTGATAATAGGCGCAGAAGGTTTGCTCGCCATGCCACGGATCGTAGACAATCCACTCCCCTCGAATAGGAATCCAGAGAATCTGATAGACGTCCTCCAAGGTAATAGTAGCCTCACCCGTCGGCAAGTGGAAAGAATAGGTCTCAGAGTGCCATCGCTCGCATAATGCAGTCAATAATCCCCTGTTCACCCGAATGGCGGGCATGAATGCAATATAGAATAGGCCTAGTCGCATTAATCGCCGTCGCTCTCGTGGGCCTAACTGATCAGTAAACCGAAAGGTGATTGGTCTGCTCTCCCTCGTGTAGATAGGGGCAAGCTGCCTCTGCAAAAAGACAAACACTATATCAACACTTTTTGGACAACCGACAACATCATGGAAAGCAACTAAGGGCATGAAAACATCAAAACAAGTTTTATTAAGGAAACAGGCAATTGCATCGCAACCAGGCAATTGTGTCGCCCAGTTACAACTGCGTCGGTCAAAACATCAAAAGCGTCTCAACATGTCAATTGCGTCTCGATATATCATTTGCGTTACTAAAACGCGAATGCGTCACAAATTTGCTATTACGACACGATCTGGCCAATGCGATGTTCAACCCATCGATTGCGTCTCAATTTGACGATTGCGGCACTCCAGAGGGAAAATGCGACTCGACATGTCACTTGCGTCGGATGAATTATCAAATACGGCGCGAACCACCAGAGCAACCACGTTATACTAAGCACTTGCGTCACGACGCATCAAATGCGTTGAACGCGAAATCAATTGCGGCTTACGCGAACGCATATGCGTCGTGGCGCATGCGTTGACTACCCTAGAAAGCATTAAATAGCACGTAAAATGATAAAATGACAAAGTGAGTTTAGGGTACATACCTCTGGCTCTGAGCCCTCTAGCCATTTGAAGGTCCTCACGATCTCTCCGCGGTGCTCTGACACTGGAATAACCATCCTCGCTGTTGTGCCTTTCGCTCTGAGCTCTCAAATTTTGCGAGGTAAATAGTAAAAGTGAATTGACTTTACCCCATTTGTCAACCTATTTATAAGGTCAAAATGACATTTTTCAAACAAAGTCAATACTGAAGGTGCATTTGAACACCTTTGAATTCCTCGTAAGTTGCTTTAAACATGTCAGAACCCGAAACTGACTGTGCCATTGTTTTTTTGGTCATCAAATTAATTTATCGGGACCCTTTGCAAATTTTTCTGGCGCCGACTCAAAATTTGAAAATTTCTCGAGGGGGCAATGATACTCCGTACCCTCGCTGGGGCATATTCTTGGCTTATTTCCTTTGGCACAACACAAGTGACATTATGACAAAGAGGGGCAAAATGTAGACACCTAAAATTGACCTAGGCCTGCAAGCTTCATCTTTACCACTTTCGTCCTAGCATAATTAAGACATTTAATTATGTCCTTGCTCCACATTTGACTATTGATTAAATAATTCATAATTATTTAATTAATTCATGTCATTTATTCTTCTTGATTATTAAATAAATAAATTTTATTTATTTATTAAATACGTCATTAACTGTCTAAGTCTCTCTTTAATTAAATAAATTTCCTAATTTATTTAATTTCCCCTTTTGCATTTAATTCTTCATGATTATTAAATAAATAAATTACATATATTCATCTAATACGTCACTAACTGTCTTAATTAAATAAATTGATTAATTTATTTAATTAGTTAGTCTTATCTGCTAAATTAAATAATTAAATTTAATTATTTAATTGCTAATTAATATTCTTCTCATTTTAAATAAATTAAATTATTTAAAATGTCATGTCAATCTTAACTGTCAGTCCTTTTGATAAATAATCTGAAAAAGATTATTTATTATCTCTCAAAATCCATAATTTGAATTATTTTAATTCGAATTAGTAATTAATCTTCCAAAAATCAAGTAATCGGGCAGATTCTTGATTTTCCAAATCTTATCTTCAATCCACATCTTGTCTCTTTGATTTTTTGAATCTTGCAAATCAGGCAATCTTATCTTCTTGATTTTTCGAAAATCTTCATTATCTAATTAATTTGTCTCATTTATTCTCCGCCGTTGATCTGATTTTATTCCGACCGTTCTATTAAGGATTTTGCCCTAACCCTAATTAGGGATTTTCAGGTTAAATCTGGATCGTTCGTTTTAGGGTCTCTTCATTGATTTATCTTGTCCGTCCGTTCGAAATGGCCTTTTCTATAAAATACCATCTCCTTCTCATTTTTCAGACATGTTGACATTTTACGTAATTACTATAGGCATTCATTTACTTAGTTTCACATATTTTGTCATAGACATTTGATTAAATATTGGCATTTGTTTTAGACATAGACATAGGCATTGGCAATAGTCATAGGCATATCAAATCCTTTGAATCTTGTTGTAGGGCTTAGGCATCTTAGATTTCTCAAAAGACAAATCTAAGGGCAACACATTTCCAGCAAGCAAGAAGGTATTACGAAAGGGAATCATGGAGGTATCAACAATCAGGTATAATTGTTCTTTTATTTACTTCCTTTGTGTTTCATAAAATCTTTGGGTTTTGATTATTATTTATTGTTTATTGCTAACACTCCTAAATCCTTAGAAAACCCTTGATTATAGTAACCAATGGCAATCCCAACCTTGACCTAGTGCAAATTGACTGTTATAATGACAAAGGGGGAGTAGGAAGCATCCCACATGTTAGAGTAATCGTGAATTAGCTAATAATTAATTAACCTTTAATTAATTATTAGTCTAATTTATTCTCATGCACTTAAGTTAAAATTAGGAGTTCTTTATTAAGTTAACTAAGTGTTTTTCTATGTTAATTGAAGTGAGCTATTATTAGATCATTTTGTCTCATCACATGCGATGTTGACATTTGTCATGATATAATCCCTTTACCATTTAGGGTGGTTCCTATATAGCACTTATCCCTCATTGTATTACCACTCTTCTTCTCTCTCAAGGTTTCTTACCATTTGATAGTCTCTTGCATTCTATAGCTTTTTCTTGTTGAGGAATATAACAATTCTTTGTTTACAGATCTCTTGCATGGAATGTGTCTTTCTTTGTTTTTTGATCCATTGGCTTGTGTTTTTCACAATTCTAACATGGTATCAGAGCTTAGATTCAATGAACCGCTTCTCAGTTTACGAGGTTTTTTTCTTCAACAAGGGTTATATGCGTTAGATTTGGAATCCCCTTTGCTTTTTTTGCAAAATTTGGAGGTGGGCAATTTTTTGGTACATTTTAGCATGAAAAACACCTCACCGTTGGATTTAAAGCTGTCGAGAAAGTTATATTTGGATTTTGTTTGGTCTAATTTGGATTCCTGAGGTCAAATTTGCAACGGTTTGAAGTGGTTGCTTTTTTTTTTTTGGATCTAGAGGGTAGCTACAATTTTGGTGCAAAAAGGACCTCACTATTGGATTTAGGAGGCCGATTTGATGAATTTTGACTATAAATTTGTCTATATTACCTGTTGGGAGATTCTGAGGAATTTTTTTTATAGGGGCCCATACGGCCCTTGTACGTATCCCTGGTCATGAAATTCAATTTTATTTTAAAAAAACAAAGCATTTTTTTTGGGTTTTATTCAAAAAATCTATTTTTTTTTTTTTTACAAGTTTAAAGTTTTTTGTGTAGGAAAATTTATTATTCAAGGGGTTGCAACTTTTTTATTGGGCGGATATATTAAGGGGGCCCATGCACAAGATGCCATGCAGACTATTTGTCAGGGCCTTAAAACCCCACCAGTGGTCTTTCCTTATCAACTGATGATTCAAACTTTGGAAGACTAAAAAATGTTTACCAACAACTGCACAAAGTTTTCCTAGTGTAGTATAATTTTTTTCCAACACCTGAGTTTTTTTCAGCCATTGATGATTTTCTAGCCCTACAAAATATTTTTGGAAGATTCAAAAAATGTTCTAGGTACTACGAGCATATTCCATCACCTATTTTTTGCACAAGAGGCTAGATTTTTTTTGGTGCCAAGAAATATTCCCTGACATATTCTGCTGATGTCAACATGACATCATGTTGATGTTAGTAGTATGATCGCTAGAAAATCCCCTTTGAACCCTCCTTGTGCCCTAAAGGAGGTGTTTTTTCTTTTGGCCATAATGGGCGTACGGTATCATTTTTTGGAAAATGAGATCGAAAAGTTGGTTCTGCCAATTTTCCAGTGATGTGGGTCTCATCACCTGTTTTTGCTGCTGGTGCATTCTATAGCCTGTTGAAGTTAGAGGTGCTATTTTCAATCCCAAGCTCATAAATTTTGACCCGTTTCTCCATTTTTAATGATTCTAGCAGCATTAGGACTGACTTTTAGAGCTCTTAACAACCATCCATGAACTTTTTCTAGATTTCTCTCCAAGTACATTTTATTTAGTTTTTTATGTATTCACATTCTGGTGAATTACTTGGATGTCTTAGCTCTTGGAAACTTTTCGTTTGCGTGGGATGACTCATTTTTGGCTATTCGTCATGTATTTCTAGTATTTTTTCCTATTTTGGCATTGTGGACATCCATTGTATGCACTTCTTATTATGTAGATGCCCTGAGATAAAGAGCCATTTTGGTGTATATTTTTTTTGGGATTTTGCACATCCTGTTGTGCCTTTTGTCTTTACATTATGATATAAAGTTCCATGTGGGGTTGATGTTTTCCTTTGGTTCACCATCATACCTTTTTCAAGTGAGTGTCCCTTCCACGATAGTAGTGAATCCTAGTGATTCTTGCCTCATGTGTGCGTTCCTTAGTTTGCACACCCTTTTATTTGCAAGTTTTTTGTCCTACATGCACTTCCTGGTTTCACATAGTTTCAGTGTTCCTATCTTGGCTCTCCCTTTTTAGCATTATGGGGGGGGGTTTCTACTGTTGGTGCTAATGCTTCCTTGGTTTCATGATTTGAGCGATTTACATATCTAGTTCTTGTTCCTATGTACTTTCAAATGCAACGTACATCAGGGACTAGTTACATGCAATTTAGTTAGATGGATCATTTACCACATGGACACTCTTGCATTCCTAATTTTTGGAGGCGACCTTTCATTTTCATTTGTTCAAAGACTATTGGTACCTTTATTTTCAACTTGCATCTTGCATGTTGAGTAGTGTCATTTTGGTCACTCATACAAATTCATGTGCCATTTCTATCTTCAAGTTCCAGATGTTTGCTTTTGTTTTCCATTTGACTCGAGTAGTGTTATTGGGGACACTCATACCAATTATTGTCTCTCTCATGATTAGTATTCTTCAAACTATTTGGTACCTACACTTTTGACTTGCATCTTTCATCTTGAGTAGTGTCATTGGGGTCACCCATGTAGGTTCATGTACCAACTGTATCTCTGACTTCCAAGGGTTTTCCTTTGTTTTCCGTTTGTTTCAAGTAGTGTCATTGGGAGCACTCATACAAATTATTGTCCTCTTCATGTTGATATTTGTATCTTCAAATTCTAGATGTTTTTCCTTTGTTTTCCATTTGATTCAAGTAGTGTCTTTGGGGGAACTCATGCAAATTCTTGTTATCTTGATCTTGATCTTCATTTGTTTTAGAGGAGGTTCTTCATTTCAACACTATATCAGTCATCATTCGACAATAATATACAACTTATTTGTGTTTCGACATTGTTCTACATGTTCCTCTTTTTTGGGACATTGTTTGGTTGGAGGCTTCTTAGTTCTTCACCTTGATTTGGAGGATTTTTTCAGTCCTTCATTCATATTTATCCCTTTTGGAGAGGAGTTTTTTGCATGTGGTTTTCTCTTCTTATTTTTTTTCTAGTTTTGAGAGATCTTTTGTTTGTACATGGGTACCTCACCAACCCTTGTTTGTTGGGACCCATCATGCATTCTTTTTAGGGTTTTTAGCTACTCCCTAAGTTCATTTTAAGGGGGGTGTTAGAGTAATCATGCATTAGCTAATAATTAATTAATCTTTAATTAATTATTAGTCTAATTTATTCTCATGCACTTAAGCTAAACTTAGGAGTTCTTTATTAAGTCAACTAAGTGCTTTTCTATGTTAACTAAAGTGAGCTATTATTAGATTATTCTGACTTATCACATGTGATGTTGACACTTATCATGATCTAATCCATTTACCATTTAGGATGGCTCCTATGTAGCACTCAACCCTCATTGTTTTATCACAATTATGCTCTCTCGAGGTTTCATACCATTTGATAGTCTCTTTCATTATGTAGATTTTTCTTGTTGAGGAATATATAAATTCTTTGTTTGTAGATCTCTTGCATGGAAGGTGTCTTTGTTCGTTGTTTGATCATGTGGCTCATTTTTTTCATAATTCTAACACCCCATGTTAAACCTACACTGATAGCAGACACAACTATGGGGGAATAATAAAGACAATCATTTGTGTTCCCTTTGAGGTTAATGTGTCAAACTCACTTAATCTCCTTGCCGAGGAAGCATAAAACTATAAAGTTAATCCTAAGGATTCATGAAAGGGAAGAATGATAACCCCAGTAGTAACTCTAGACTCTCTAATTATTCATTACTCCCCATCTATAAAAGAAGTTGGTATGATAATGGAAAATAAAAATGCACAACAAATTGCTATGGATAATATTAGGAAAATTAATGAGTTAAATAAATAAATGAAAAATGATAGAAACAATAGTCCTGATGGATTCTGAAGAACTTACACTTGTGCAATAAATAAAGATTATGATATAAGTAACAGAGGATTTAACAACCATCTTTTGGGCCCCAACCTCATTAGCCCCACAACAACACCTTTATCATCAGCCACATCCTCTACTCTAGGAGAGGACCAATCCGACCCTACCTCCATGTCTTCACTCTGAAAAATGGAAAATCTCTTGGGGGCCCTATTAATTTTGGAACTCACCACCTTCCTCTTCTTCGACCCTGAAGCCACACCAACCTCATCCGATGAGGACTCTAAATATGACGACCCAGAAAGGGCATCAAAATGTTCCCCCTTACTAGTGATGGCAGGAACTGGGGTAATAGACTAAACATGCTCCATAATAAGAAAAATAAGCCCTTCATGAAGGATAGGGGCTCTCTTGTTCTTTAGATGGGAATGCACAGAGGATTCCAACAAAGATAGAAGAAAAAAAGGAAAGGAAATGAAAAAGCCATGCCTAAAATGTTTAAGCAAAGTGAAGGGTGGCCAAGAAGCGCCTTAAATCTCCCTTCCAGCATCACGTACTGCACCATCACCTCTACAACCCTAGCCCGAATCTTCTTCAGGGAATTCCTAGCATAACACCAATTCTCCAGCCTAATTAAAATTTTCCTTTCACCTTCCTTAAAAATTTGGGTCATGGCCTCCTCATTGCTCTTTTTGTCCTTAAAAAATTTCCTACCCATAGTTGGAAAACTTGTAACATAAGAAATAAAGTCCTCATTCACTTCCACCTCCAGTCCCTTCATCACAAGTTTGCAATTATGCTAGAAATGAACAAATTTGGCCAAAGCATTTGGGTCATGCCCATGTAATCTCTCCAAAAAATGAGTAAAATTACCATGACCAAGAATGTTTCACAACTTCTTCCTCCCCTGAATATCACCACACAAGTCTGGCTCAACACGATTCTTGTCACCACCCATGGAGCCCCTAGTAGAAAACACCCAAATCTGGCAGAAAATAACCATATACAAGCCGAAGAGCCAAAAAACACCCACAAAGTATGCCAAATGGGGTGAATTACAAGACCATAAAATCTGTATCAAATTGTCTGACACCATCAATTTTTAAGATGTTCCTAGCATTCTTGAGAATGATAGATCCCTCCTCCCACGAGCGGAATTCGCTAAGGCTGATAGCCACATTGGCAAAGCAATCAACAAGAGAGTTTCCTTCTTGATAAACATGAGTAATATAGGTCTCAACACATGTTTGAAGCATAATTACCATATCTTTGATTAGCTGATCCACGTCCCAACTCCAGGGATGCACTCCATTAAGATAATTAATGACATTCATTGAGTTGCCTTCCACCCAAATTTTTGAATACCCTTTGCCAATGACATACTTTACACTTATGAATACAGCCTCCACTTCCGCGTGATGATTTTTTCTGGTTACCCAATGGGAGTGCCACCACGCCAAGAATTCTGCCAAAACTATCTCTTAACACCCCCTGTATCTTGTAAGCTCGAGATTTCCTTTTGATGCCCCATCAAAGTTAATTTTAATCCACCCTTCCGAAGGAGGTTTCCATCTGGTATTTCTCCTTGCAATAGTGCTAGCCCTATGGTGCATGGTAGGAATCAAAGAGATTCTCCAATTAGAAATAACCTTTAAGTCATAGCCAACAAGACACATAGTCAGATCACACTTCAGAGAGTGAGCTCTAATGAGAGAAAAATTATCCAAAATAGCCCAATGAACCTTGATAAAAAGAATATCAACCTTAAGCTTAGACTCCCGAAAAATCCTATTATTTCTTTCTTTCCAAAGTCCCCAAGCAATATGAGGGGCCATAAGATTCCAAAGAGCCCACAACACAAGAGAGTAAGAAGGGCAGGACAACTACTCAAAAAAATAAACTAAAGATTCCAGAAAAATCCATCCCACATCCTAGAGAGTAAGGAATCTACTCCACAATGCAAAAAAATACTCACAATCAATGAGGATATGAAAAGAATTCTCCCCATTAGCTTTATAGAGAACACATCTATTGGGAATGGAAAACCCCCTCTTACAAAGATTGTCAATCGTAAGAACTTTACCTTGCATTAAAAACCAGTAGAAAACATTAACCTTAGGAACTAGATACTTATTCCAAAGTCTCCCCCAAAATGGAAAAGAATCAAGAACCACCATAGAACTCAAAAAAGCAGAGGCCACCAAAATTTTTCCACTTGGACAAGGGGCCCAAACAACTCTA
Organism: Sequoia sempervirens; assembly: GCA_007258455.2. Classification (NCBI taxonomy): domain Eukaryota; kingdom Viridiplantae; phylum Streptophyta; class Pinopsida; order Cupressales; family Cupressaceae; genus Sequoia; species Sequoia sempervirens. The sequence continues at coordinate 25,620,910 of VDFB02373365.1, read as the reverse complement.
TCTTGTCTAGGAAACATAGGGATTCAAACACATCCAAGGAAATCCTTAAGCACCTTCAAAGATGGGTCCCAGGCATCAAAGTTTTTCCAAACCCCATTCACAAAATAATTTGCCACCTTGACACCAAAAAACTATTTGTAGAGAGGAGCAATATGGGGAGCCCACATAAGGGAGATCAAAGGAAAATTACCACACCAAATGTCTTCCCAAAAAATAATACACTTACCATCGGGCCCAACAACCACTTTACACCTTTAACAACATCTCTATAGAGCAAAATATTCCTCCAGAAACACGATCCAGATGAAACTGAATTGGCGAAAAGCATATCCTAAGGCCTATCTAGCCCAAACAAGTACTTATTACTAGCCAGATGGGCCCACCTTGCATCCCATTTAGAAGCCTCTAGATATTCTTAGCCAAAAGGGCCTTGTTAAATGAGTTAAGATTTATAATTCCCAATCCACCCCACTTCTTAGGTTTGCACACCAAATCCTAGGAAATAAGAGGAATCCCGACTTTAGATTCTAGCCTTGATAAAAAGACTATCAACCTTAAGCTTAGAATCTTGAAAAATCCTATTATTTCTTTCTTTCCAAATTCCCCAAGCAATATGCGGGGCCATAAGATTCCAAAGAGCCCACAACATGGGAGAGTAAGAAGGGTAGGACCACTGCTCAAAAAACTTAACTAAATATTCCAGAAAAATCCATCCCACATCCTAGAGAGTAAGGAATCTACTCCACAATGCAAAAAATTACTCGAAATCAATGAGGATATGAAAAGAATTCTCCCCATTAGCTTCATAGAGAACACATCTATTGGGAATGGAAAACCCCCTCTTACAAAGATTGTCAATCGTAAGAACTTTACCTTACATTAATAGCCAGTAGAAAACATTAACCTTAGGAACCAGATACTTATTCCAAAGTCTCCCCCAAAATGAAAAAGAATCAAGAACCACCATAGAACTCAAAAAAGTAGAGGCCACCAAAATTTTTCCACTTGGACAAGGGGCCCAAACAACTCTATCCTGTCTAGGAAACATAGGGATCCAAACACATCCAAGGAAATCCTTAAGCACCTTAAAAGAAGGGTCCTAGGCATCAAAGTTTTTCCAAACCCCATTCACAAAATAATTTGCCACCTTGACACCAAATTTTTTTTTGCAGAGAGGAGCAATATGGGGAGCCCATAGAAGGGAGATCAAAGGAAAACTCCCACACCAAATGTCTTCCCAAAAAAGAATACACTTACCATCACCCAACAACCACTTTACACCTTTAGCAACATCTCTGTAGAGTAGAATATTCCTCCAGAAACATGATCCAGATGAAATTGAATTAGTAGAGAGCATATCCCAAGGCCTATCTAGCCCAAACAAGTACTTATTACCCGTCAAATGGGTCCACCCTGCATCCCCATTTAGAAGCCTCCAAATATTCTTAGCCAAAAGGGCCTTGTTAAATGAGTTAAGATTTCTAATTCCCAGTCCACCCCACTTCTTAAGTTTGCACACCAGATCCCAGGCAACAAGAGGAATCTTGGCTTTAGATTCCACCCCATACCAAAGAAATCTTCTCATAATTTGATCCATTTTTCCTTTGAACTTAATAGGAACTTTGAAAAGAATCATAACATACAAAGGAAAGTTTTGAAGAGTGGCTAAAATGAGTTGGATTTTACCTACCTGACTGAGAAGCGTACCTTTCCAACCAACTAATTTCCTGCTGATTTTTTCCAACAAACCCAACCAAAACGAGTCCTGAACCTTGGAAACACACAATGGAAGACCCAAATAAGAGGAGGGAAAATCACCATGGTTGCAAGACAAAATTATGGCCACCTTAATTTGCAAACCTTATGAAGTGTTAAAGAAAAAAATCTGACACTTAGGAAGGTTGATCTTTTGACTTGAAGCCTTTTCAAGATAAATAGAAGCGGTGATAAAGGGTCACCCTATCGCAGCCCACACGAGCTCTGAAAGAAAGGAAAAGGGGAACCATTCACCAGGAAAACAAAAAAGGAAGAAGAGATGAGCTGCTCAACCAATTGGATAAATTTCTTACAAAATCCAAATCTAACCAGCACACTTAGAAGGAATTTCCAACTGACTCTATCGTAGGATTTAAGTAAATATAGTTTCAAAAAGAACCCCAACTTTTTGGAAACAAAAATGGAATGGGAAAGTTCATGAACCGTGATAAAAGATTCAAGGATCTACTGCCCCTTAACAAAGCCACTTTGCTAATGAGAAATTAGAAGCCATAAACATTTCTTCAGTCTAGTCGCAAGAACTTTGGAAAAAAGTTTATAGATAGAGTTACAAAGGCTAATGGGATAAAAGTCACCGAAAAACATAGCATCAAAATTTTTAGGAATCAGGACGATGAAAGTAGCATTCAGTTCCTTAAGTAAACTTCTAGATCCAAAGAACTCCTTACTAGCATTTATCACATCCTTAGAGACAATCTCCCAGCACAACTGAAAAAATAAGAAAGGAAAGCCATCAAGGCTAAGAGCTTTGTTACCTTCAAAAGAAAACAATGCTTCCTTAACTTCCGAGGCAGAGGGGATAACAACAAAATTCTTATTCAATTGCTCTGACATTAAATTGGGAATAGATTTCAGGGCCGCATCCACACTTCCTTGATCCCAAATCAGGTCATCCTTCAAAAGGCCTTCAAAAAACCTAGCCGCTGCACCCCAAATATCCTCCTCAGCTTCCAACAGTGACCCATCCCAATAGATCAAAGAAATTTTGTTAGAATCCTTATGCCTTAGGGTAGTGAAGTGAAAAAACTTTGAATTTCGGTCCCCTGATTTAAGCCAGATAGCTCTAGACCTTTGTCTCTAGAAATATTCCTCCTTGGCAATAACATCAAGAAACTGAGCCAAAAGACCATCTTCCTAAATCTGAATATCTTCCGATAACCCCTTCGACTAAATAGAAAGCTGAACATCATCCATTTTTTTATGGATAGAGCTTTTAGACTAAAAAATATGACCAAACGACTCCCTATTCCACTTCCTGAGGTTCTTTTTGACAAATTTCAACTTCTTTGCAACTCTAAACATTGTACTACCATCCACATTAACTTGCCACCATCTTTAAACACACTTCAAAAAGTGAGGATCCCTGAGCCACATAGCTTTAAATATGAATGGAAAAGACTTCTTCCTTCCAAGCATATCTACAACAAAAGAAAGAGGGAAGTGATCTGACCCACAATACGTAATAGAGGACAATGAATAGGAAAATTCCACAAGCCAGGGCATAGAAATCAAAGCCCTGTCCAACCTAACTTGAATATTATCCACTCCCACACATCTATTTGACCAAGTGAAATTGGCTCCAGATAGCTTAACATCAAGCAGGGCATTATCATCCATGAAAGTTCTCATATCAAATCTGCTCTCAGGAACAGCTTGAGAGCCTCCCATTTTCTCATCATCATATAATGGAGTATTGAAGTCGCCCATAACTAACCAAGGAAAATACAAGAAATTCATCCTAATAATACCAAGATCATCCCAAAGCTTCTTCCTATTTCTTTTTAAATTGGGGGTGTAAACATTAGAAATGACCCAAGAATAATAATCCCTGGGCCTAGTAAACTTAGTCTTGAAGTGGTTGAAACCAACAAAAACTTGGGTGCCTTTCAACAACTTAGCATTCCAAAAGGTGGCCACTCCACCTGAGGCTCCTTCAGAACTCACTCCATGGAACCCACAGTCCTTAAAAAATAAACTCTTCAAGGCTTCCAACTTGTCAATCTACATCTTAGTTTCCCGGATCAACAAAATGTTTGGCTTATGGTCTTGAACAAGATTTCTTAGGAGGTCCTGCTTATGTAGGTTGTTCATCCCCTTGATATTCCAAGAGATGAATTTCATTTTCCAGAGAGGGGAGTGCTCTTAGATCACATATCAATGAGGGTTTTTTGGACCCCATCTAGAATATCTTGCTTTCACTCCCTCTCCCTGCTCTTCTGCGAGGAAGGTCTACCCGGGCCCTTAGAATCTAACCCACAATCCACTTTCTGTCTTCTAGTAAGGATTCCTCTAAATGGCTAAGGGGGTGGGCGTAACTGTTGTGACTGTGGAGGATTCCCCTATTCATGATTACATGAAGCTTCTCTAGATAAGGATGTTGGGGAGTGAAATGTGGAGGGTGAGGGCAAGAGGAATGTTGATCCGCCCTTGAAAATTGACCCTCTATTGGAGGATTTCTCATACTTAGATGAGGAGGACACTTAAATTTTTGGCCTGTTAGATATGGCAAGGGTGGGTGCTACCAAAACCTTCAAATTGTTCAAATGGACCTTGGAGGAATTTAAAAAAATCAACATTAAAATCAGGGGTCTTAAGGCAAATTTGCAAAATATCCTAAAGATCTTTGTTTCAGATATCCTCATTGACAGATTGGTGGAGCTAGAACACTCTCATGATGAGTTCAAGGAGCAATACGAGGATAGGTTGAAAGCCCTCGAGGCTAAAGTTACAAGTTTAAATAATGATATTATAAATTTGTTGTAGGTGAGTCATGTCTCAGTCAAGAATAGCGCTGAAGCCTTGGAGACACTTTTCAAGAAAATTAGTTAGCTTAGGGAAGAGCAGGTCTACTTCTTAGAACTCATGGAGACAGATCATGTGGCTAAGGGTAAGGGCAAGAAATCCCTTAAGGATGATGAAAAGGTGCTGGTTGGGAGAGGGTGGATGAAGTGGAAAAAAGCTTTTGATGTTGAAAAAAAGGAACTGCTGGATATGGTTGAAAAACATAAGTCCCAATAGGTTGAAATGGCCAAAACTTTGGGTGGCCTTCATTAGTTTCTAGTTTATTTCTGTTGCTTTCTTTTGTTGGTCTCTGGTTGGTTAGTTTGCTATTGTTTTGCTGGTGGGAGCTGCTGGCTGTTAGTTGTCTTACTTTTATTTGGCTCCTGTGTTGGTTGGTTTTTTGTTAGTTGGGTTGTTGGTGGTGGTTGATTGTTATATTCTCTTAGCAACTTTTTGTGTCTCTTTTGTAAAGGGTTTTGGGTCCCTTCAAAACCTATTTTTTCTTTTAATCAAAATAGAGGATTTAACTTGAACTAGGGTAGAGTAAATGATGCCAATAATAAGGATATGAATAGAATACCTTAGTAAAAAACATCATCTCTGAAATAGAGTGTAAAAATTAGAGTGTTAGTAATCCACAAGGTATTATTAGGAGGACGAGCCCCTCTAGCCTTGACATGGAAAATGAGAAAATTTTGTTATACAAACCTCAGGGGATAGTGGACCAAGACTTTACTAATACCTTGATGACTACTAGAAGCTGAGTGAAGTAAATATTGGCTTCACTTGAAGTGATTGTTTTATGCCTAGACATTACCACAACATCATTGAAACCCCAGGATTGGACACAAATGTGGAGGAAATATTTAAAAAGGATGTAGGAATTGAAAAAGACGTCATGAATGTGAATATTAAAAATAGAGAGCACTACATTATGAATTGCTCTAGGACTATACCCAACCATGGTGGAAATAATGTCTCAGGTGTGGATATAAAGTTAGAAAATAAGGTTGTAAAGAGTAGAAACTATTGTAATGCTATGGTTGAACAAGAAAGTACTAAGGGAGAAAAGGGAGCTAGGTTAAAACCTAACACTACCCAAAAACTTGCAAAAGTTAGTGGGTCTTGGAGAATGAGAAGACCATAGACAAGCAAAATGATCCTAGTATTGGATCTTCCCATGGACCAAAAAGTTTAAGAAAATAGGAAAAATTATACCAATTGGAAGAGGTAGTCTAATTATCACCAAGAAAAAAGGAAGAAAACACATGTGGAGATCCAAGTGTCCACCTATAAAAGACATGAAATTGAAGAAAATATTCCTAAATGCTTTGATAATTTCAAGAATGAGAAAGAGGCTCTCCAAAAATCTGATTATAATGAATCTTAACTGCACATCTTGGAATGTCAGGGGACTTGAATCTCTTGATAGAAAATAAATTGTCAAAAGGTTTCTCAACTGAGAAACAAATAAATATATTGTCCTTCAATAAATTAAAGCCACTGGTTTTAACTTGGAAACCAACTTGAGGTTCATTTGAAACAACTCCTCCCACTTTACCATTGAACATGAGAAAGGGAGGGGAGGGGCTGCTATCCTCATTTCCAAGAATTGGGCTCAACATGCAACCATTATGAATTTTCTCAATGCAACAGAGTAGTCTAGGTCACAATGAGAAATGAGACTCCAAATTTGGTATATGCTCCATTATGCTTCTAGTGAATACAAGGAAATGATAGATTTATGGAAGTGGATTTGCAACCTACTTGACATACCATGGATTTTGGGGAGACTTCAGTATGATTGAGCACAATGAGGAAAAAAAAGGGGGTCTAGAAATGGATTGGAAAGGTAGTGAGAGGTATTTTTGGCAAAGAATAAAAGCTAAACTTAACCTCTTCGACCCTCTAGAGGGGGTGAAGAAAGAAAACACTAACATCTGGTATACCTAGTGTAATACTCAAAAAAGGGGAAGAAGGATATACTATAGACTAGATAGATTCTATGCCTATAGGGAATTCTTCAACTTTGACCTAACAAAGAAGGATGTAAAGTGAGTGTTTACCCTTATACACTTTTAAATAATCATTCAATAAGGGCCAAGATAATATTGAGTAGTGGTAGAATAAAGGAATATAAGAAGAATGGTTGCTTCATTCTTAACACAAACCTTCTAAATGATGATGACTGTAAGGCAACCATTACTACCCTTAGGAGAATTAACAAGAGGATGCTAAAGGACTTGAATACTATAGAGAAGTGGGAACATAATGTAATTGGATAGAAAATTTTATTCCAGACCATTTGCAAAAAGAGGGCCATGGGTAGAATAAATAAGGAGAATGACCTCCAATAATAATTGCTAAGAGCCAAATCTAGTATTCAAGATGATCCATTGAATGAGAAACTGTGCGAAGAATTCACCTTAGCCAAGAATACTCTAAGAATACTACAAGTAAATAATATTTAAGGGCTAAAAGTGAGAGGTAAACTAAATTGGTTGAATAGTGGTGACAAAGGTACCAAGTTCTTCTTTAGGTACATCAAAGAGAAATGCATCAAGGAACAAATTGACCAAAGTTGGCATGAGGGGTCCCTCCACACAAATCATGAAGATATTATAAACCAATTCTCCCTATTTTATAATAATATTTTTACTTCTGAAGGGGATGATGATGATAGTCACAATGCTAGAGCATACATCAAGCAAATTATCCCAATTTTTTTTTTCTAAGGAGGATGCAACCATATTATCTGAAGGAATTTCCAAAGAGGAAATCAACAAAGCCATAAAATATATGAATAGTGATAAATCCTCAGGGGATGATGGGATCCCTATATAATTCTATAAAACCTTTATAGAATGAATATGTGATTGTTTGCATAAAATTTACTTGGAAGCACTTAATAGAGGTTCATTGGGAAATACCATCAATAAAGGTATCATAAAGTTGTTTCCCAAAGATGGTGACAAAACCATAATAGAGAATTGGAGACCAATCACTTTGTTGAATGTGTCGTATAATATTTTATCCAAAATAATAGCTACAACATTGGTCAATATCCTCCTCAAATTTATAAATAATTGATGCAGGTGCATCCTTGTTTCTTGGCAATCTTGCATCAACCAAACATATTTTTCTTTCAGTTTTATTCTTTGCCCAGTTCATGTTGGTGGATTCATCATCTATTCTCACTAGACATTGTGGATCTTGGATTACATCATCTACATGTTCATTTTCCTTGTTCCAAGATTTGAGCGTGATTTGATCTTTTTCCGGCAAGTTATCACTTTTGGAATTTCATAGCAGTTTCCTAAACCGGCACCAGAATAGTTTTCAAGCCTAATAGTTAATTTGATCACTCATGGATTGTCCCCGTGACTTGCAGATCTCGATGGTGTTATTTTAATTGTTTTGTGGAGTGTACCTGAACTTCATTATAGGTCCACGCTTCATCTTACACATCTGTTAAAGAGTAATTCAAATTTGAGGCCGACCTATTCATGCACATGTTATATTTTCCTCATTGGAGAATGTGACGATCTAGGGCTGATGCAAATGTTTCTTGAATCACATATATAGTATAAAGCTTGTAATCGATCATTAGAATAAGCAGTAGAGTTAGTAGTTGATTAAGTGGACTAAGGTTGATCCGAATTCAACTCGCTATAGGAGCATATTGGAATATTGTAATATGGAACATGTTATATCAGGCATGTGAGCCGAATCTATAAGCTCGAATGCTATCGGTTGAATGTAACTGAGATAATTGTTAATGAGAATATTTTCATCTACAATTGCCTCCATATTCTATGTTTCTTTTGTTGTGTTTCTCTTGCTACATGGTTCAAATTTTTCTCTTGAAGGACTCTCCTACTATGGCTGCGCCAGATTGGTATCAAAGCGAGATTCATTCCTTGCGAGATCATCAGAATTTGTGAAGTCCTATTGAAGATTTGTTGTGGGGTGGTGGATTGAGGATTCGACCTACAATTGTAGAGGACTTGTGTGAAGATGGTGGGAAGGAGAAATGGTAGAAATGGAGTGCGTGGAAATGCAGACCCTGCTGTGATGGAGATGTTAAGAGGAATTGCTGCCAAATTAGATGCAGTTGAAACGACCCAGAGGAGGGGTCAACCAGTTGATGATGTGAGTGATGAAGAAGTAGAGGTACAAGAAGAAATAGGAAGAGATGAGCAACCTGGCCTAGATTAGAGAGAAGAGAGGTTCGTAAGAGCCCTAACTAAAGTAAATACAAGACCACATTTCAATCCACTAGATTATAATGGTAAGTTGGATTCAGATGTATTATTAGATTGGATAATAGAGATGGAAAAGTATTTCGAATTTGAAGGTACCTTTGAAGATAAGAAGGTGAAGTTTTCTTGTACAAATTTGAGAGGAAATGCATCCCTTTGGTGGGAAAATTTGTAGATAGATAGGAAAAGAAGAGGAAAAGAAAAGATAAAGTCATGGGATCAGATTAGTTTTTTCAAGAAGTTGCAGAATCTGAAGCATAAAGAATCTAGTGTGACAAAGTATACTAAGGAATTCTATAAGTTGAATATCAGATCTAGACATTCGGAGGATGAGATTGAGCAATTATCTAGATATGTGAATGGTTTGAGGTCATCCATACAAGATGAAATTAGTTTTATCAAGTTACAGAGTGTGGAAGAGGCATACCAATGTGCCCTAAAAGTAGAGGAGAAGTTGAATAAGAGACATGTACAGAGACAAAGAGGAAGAACTTTTACCAGAGGAGGAAGAGGATCTTTTCTAGATCAAAATAAGGATAAGGAGATTAGTAAGAATGGAAACTCATACTAGAGATGTGACATAAACTCTTAACGAAGAGGAGGTTATGGTGGTTACTGAAATAAAAGGTTATAGAAGAGATGATAGAGGACAAGAGAAAAGTATATTCAAGGGAACCTACTATAAATGTGGTGGAGAAGGACATAGAGTATTTGAATGTAATCAAGGAGAGACAAGAAGAAAGATAGAGAAAAATAGGAGAACAACCTTTGTTGAGGAGGACCATGCCATATCATCTAATAAACCTGAAGATGGAGAAGTGTTGGTGAACATGAGAGTATTGTGTCAAAGTGAATTGGAGAAAGAACCATTGCAAAGGAAGAATTTGTTTCAGACCAGATGTAAGGTGAATGGTAAATGTTACAAAGTGATTGTTGACAGTGGAAGTTCTAAGAACCTGGTTTCTGAAGAGATGGTGACTAAATTGGGGTTGGAAATATTGAAACACCCAAAGCCCTATCAAATAGCTTGGATTTAGGATGAGCATAAGATACTGGTAAGTGAACAATGTTTGGTGAAATTGAAGATAGGATATTATCATGATGAAGTTTTGTGTGATATCATGCCTATGGATATATGCCATGTTTTGTTGGGGAGGCCTTGGCAGTATGACATATAGGCTATTCATGATGGAAAGAGGAATATATATACTATTGTTGCTAATGGAATGAAGCAGATTTTGTTCCCTTTAGAAAATATCCCTACAGTTGAGGTCTGTACGAGTACTAGAGTTTTTTTGGTTGATGGAAGGAGATTCCTTGATGGATTGAGACATGAGAATGTGTGCTATGCCTTGGTGCCTAAGAAGGCTGAAGATTTGAAGCATGTAGAAGAACACTTAGAAGAGATAAAAGAGATACTGACAGAATATGAGATCATTTCAGATTATGCACCTGATGGATTACCACCTATGAGGAGTATTAGTTATTGTATAGATTTGATTCTTGGAGCTAGTTTTCCTAAAAAAGCAACATACCAAATGACACTGAAAGAGAATGAAGAGTTGAATAGACAAGTGCAAGAATTGTTGAAGAAGGGTTTGATCAGAGAAAGCTTAAGTCCATGTGTAGTACCTGCTGTGCTAGCACCTAAGAAGGATGGATAATGGAGAATGTGTACAAACTCTAGAGCCATAAACAAGATCACGGTGAAGTATAGGTTTCCTTTGCCCCAGATGGATTACATTATTGATTGTTTGAGTGGAGCTAAGTACTTTACAAAGATAGATTTGAAGAGTGGATATCATTAGATCAGAATCAGAGAAGGAGATGAGTGGAAAACAACGTTCAAGACCAATGAAGGATTGTATGAGTGGTTGGTGATGAATTTTAGATTAAAAAATGTGCTAAGTACTTTCATGAGGTTGATGAATGAGGTATTGAAGAAATTCTTGGGTAAGTTTGTGATTGTTTACTTGGATGACATCTTGATTTTTAGTAAGAGTAGAGAAGAACATTTGTTACATATTAGACAAGTTCTACAGAGGTTGAAAGAAGAGCAGTTGCTAATAAACATTAAGTGAAGTTTCATGAAGGAGGAGTTGGTCTATCTGGGATTTGTGATATCTGTGGACGGATTGAAGATGGACCCTGAGAAGGTAAGAGAAATTGTTGAGTGGCCTACACCAGATAGTATTGGAGAGGTAAGATCATTTCATGGATTGGCTAGTTTCTACAAGAAGTTCATTAGAAATTTTAGTTCTATTTGTAGTCCTATGACATAAACAATGAGAGGAGATAGGAAGGATTTTAGCTGGACATCTGGAGCAGACCGAAGTTTTGAGTTATTGAAGCAAAAGGTGACTAAGCAGCCTGTGTTGGATTTACCAGATTTCAATAAGGTATTTCAAGTAGACTGTGATGCAAGTGGAAATGCAATTGGAGTAGTGTTAAGAGGGAAGACCTGTAGCTTACTTCAGTGAGAAATTGAATGATGCTAGGAGAAGATATTCAGTATATGATCAGGAGTTTTACATTATAGTTCAAGCCTTCAAGAAGTGGAGACATTATTTTTTTCCTAAGGAGTTTGTGTTGTATACGGATCATTAGGCATTGCAATATCTGAACAGTCAAGGTAAGTTGAATCAAAGACACCTGAGATGAGTAGAGTTCTTGTAGAGTTATACTTTTGTTTTGAAACATAGGAGTGGGAAGTCAAATAGAGTCACTGATGCTTTAAGTAGGAGGAGGAATCTACTGACATAAATGAGAGTGGAGGTATTAGGCTTTGAGGAATTGAAGAACTTGTATGAGGAAGACCCAGATTTTGTAGAACCTTGGAGAGCTTGTAAAGAACCCATTTCAGAGGATAGAAGTTAGTGGTTGGATTATTTCATTCAAGAGGGTATGTTGTTCAAGGGAAATCAATTGTGTATACCCCGAAGTTCAATGATGGACAACCTGGTGAAGGAAAAGCATAGTGGAGGAATGTTAGGACATTTTGGAGTTGATAAGATAGTGGCATTGGTGAGTGAGAATTACTTTTGGCCGCAGATTCATAAGGATGTTAGGAGATTTGTGCAAAGTTGCAGAGTTTTTCAAGTTACAAAAGTAGTAAGAATGTTGGGTTGTATATGACTTTGATAGTTCCAGAGAGACCTTGGGAGGATATTAGTATGGATTTCATACTTGGTTTACCGAAGACACAAAGAGGTAATGATTTAGTGTTTGTGGTGGTAGATAGATTTTCTAAAATGGTACATTTCATACCTTGTAAGAAGAAAACAAATGTAGTACATGTAGCAGACTTGTTTTTCAGAGAAGTCAAATTGCACGGATTACCTAGGAGTATAGTTTCAGACAGGGATACAAAATTTGTTGGTTACTTTTGGAGAACACTTTGGAAAAAGTTGAAGACAAATTTGAAGTTTAGTTCTACATTTCACCCATAGACAAATGGAAAAACATAAGTAGTAAAGAAAAGTTTAGGGAATTTGCTAAGATGTTTGGTTGGAGAGAAGATTGGAAGTTGGGATTTAGTTCTTGCACAAGTAGTGTTTGCTTACAATAATTTAGTGAACATGAGTACATGAAAGACACCTTTTGAGATTGTTACTGGAGTTCATCCTAGAGGTATATAAGAATTGAGAGACATTAGTATGGAAGAAAAGAGGAGTGCAGAGGAAAAAGAATTTGTAGAACACATGAAGTGCATACTCAAGTAAAACAACAGTTGGAAGACATGAACCAAAAGTATAAGGAGAAGATAGACGAAAAGAGGAGACATAAGGAATTCAAAGTTGGAGATGATGTGATGGTATATTTGCAGAAGGAGAGATTTTTAGTTGGTACATACAATAAGCTGAAGATGAGGAATTTCGAACCTTGTAAGATCTTGAAGATATTTGATTCAGGAAACACATATGAAGTGGAGTTACTGGGAAATATGGGTATATCACCTATATTCAACATTGCAGATCTATATCAGTATCATGAAACAAAATTCAGTGAAGACAACAAATAAAATTTGGAAAATTAGTTTCCTAAATAGCATCCAGATGAGAGTGAAGAGATTTTGGATATCAAAGATGGGAGGAAGACTCGTGGAAGACAATACAAAGAATATCTTGTGAAATGGAAAGGTAGACCAGTTGAGGATTCTTCTTGGATTTCTCAGGCTGAGGTAGACCATCTTGGTTTTCCTTTAGCCCCCCAAAAAGTGAGGGACTCACTTTTCATTAACCTCGGATGTCTAATGTAGGAGCCTCCTTGGCAATATTGCATCAACCAAATTTTTTTTTCTTTTAGTTTTTTTCTTTGCCTAGTTCATGTTGGTGGATTTGTCATCTTTGCTCACCAGACCTTGTGGACCTTGGATTACATCATCTACATGTTCATTTTCCTTGTTCCAAGATTTGAGCGTGATTGGATCTTTTTCCGGCAAGTTATCGCTTCTAAAATTTCATAATAGTTTCCTAAACTAGCACCAGAGTAGTTTTCGAGCCTAACAGTTAATTTGATTGCTCGTGGATCATCCCCATGACTTGCGGATCTCAATGGTGTTATTTTAATTATTCTGTGGAGTGTCCTTGACCTTCAGTATAGGTCCACACTTCACTTACACATCTGTTAAAGAGTAATTAAAATTTGAGGCTGACCTATTCATGCACACATTATATTTTCCTCATTGGAGAATGTGATGATCTGGGGCCGGTGCAGATGTTTCTTGAATCACGGATATAGTATAAATATTGTAATCAATCATTAGAATAGGTAGTCAAGTTATTAGTTGATTAAGTGGACTAAGGTTGATCCGAATTCAGCTTGCTATAGGAGCATATTTGAATATTGTAATATGGAACATGTTATATCAGGCCTGCGAGACAAATCTGTAAGCTCGAATGCTGCCGATTGAATGTAACTAAGATAATTGTTAATGAGAATATTTTCATCTACATTTGCTTCCATATTCTATGTTGCTTTTTTTTTTTTTTTCTCTTGTTGCATGGTTCATATTGTTCTCTTGGAGGACCCTCCTACTGTGGCTGTGCCAATAATACCCAAATCAATTTTATCAAAGGGAGATATATATTAAAAAACTTTATTACAAGTTTGAAGGCCATGGAATGGATAAGGAATTCTAAATATAACTCTACTATGCTTCTATTATATTTTGAAAAAGGCATATGACAGGGTCGAATGGTTCTTAAAAATAATCCTTGAAGCCTTTGGTTTCCCTAGTACTTTTTGTAACATGGTTGACACTCTACTAAGTGATGTGATTGCTCAAGTGGAAGTGAATGGATCCCTATATGAGGGTTTGACACTAGAAATATCCATCAGGAAGGGTTTCCCCTTGCTTCGAACCTTTTTGTAATTGCCTCTGATGTGATGTAATACTTGCTAAGAGAATCATATATTTCTCACAACATTAGGGGCTTGGCAGCCCCTAACCATAATGAATTGCTAAATATCCAATTTGTCGATGGCACTGCAATCTTTGTTGTTTTAGAGGAAATAAATATGGATAAATTGATTTAAAAGCTAAAGTTCTTCTGTAAAGCTTCAGATGCAAAGATCTCTAGTGTAAAATCTATCATGATTGGATGGATGAACTAGCCTCCAAATTAGCTTGAAAAGTATGTCTTTCAGTGGGGAGGTACTCACAAGCAAGTCAGATACTTGGGGATACCCTTTACAATTATCCCTAATTTAAAAGAGATGTAGTTGTTGATTAAAACTAAAATTGAGAAGAAAATTGATGGCTGGAATAAAAATTATCTGTCCCTTGCTAGTAGATTCCAAATCTGTCAAAATATTTTGTCTTCTTATAGTATATACTCTGTTTCTATTTGGATTTTTAGTAGTTATCAAGTCAATGATATCCAAAAGAAAATAATTCCTTTGGTCAGATGGTAAGGGCAAGAGAAAGAAACACTCTATCAAGAGGGAGTGGTTCTATCTAGATAAGATTCAAGAGGGCTTAGGCCTTAAGGATCTAAAAATACATGAAATCACACTTGATGCTAAGTGGATCATTAAGGCCTTAGAAGGGAGTGAACCTTGGAAAGTATTGGTGAGGAACAATATTCAACTTGTTGTTCCCAATCAGGCAAAGTCCTGAAGCTACTACCTTTTTGTGATCTTCTCATTAGCAAATATCCAATAACTCATTCAGGTTCACTAGTTTTTAAAAGCCCATGGAAGGCCTGAGAGCTGATCAAGAAAAAAGTAAGGGATTATCATATTAATGATAAAAAAAAATCTAATCCATCCCAATAGATCCATATGGTGGAATCTAGAACATAAAGGAAGACCCCTTGCTCTTTTGCAGTGTTGCTCTACCAAAAGGTGGTTCCAGAAAGGAATCCAATCCTTCAAGAATATTGTGAGTAATGGGAAAGTGAAGGATTTGAATTCCATCAGTTGTGAATATGTTCTACGCCCATCAAACTAGAGAACATATACAACTTTAAAGGAAGCATGTAAAGGATTTTAATTTCCCACATATTGTATACAAAATAAAGAACAATATAAGGAGTACAAGTGGCAAGATGTCACTCCTTTGCTTGATGTTAAAACCAAGATGATTTATAAATATTTAACCAACTTTGTGTCTCTTACTGAGTATCTTAAAAAAATATGGGAGGTTAGTTTAAATGATAAAGAATATCAAAATATATTTAAATAAATATAATCTAATGTGCTAGAACCAAAAAAAGGCTTATTTTAGATGGTTAATTCTGTTGCGAAGGGTACCTTACAAGTTGAATAATGCAAATATTGAAGTTTGTAATATATGTAGGATACTTGAATCTATTAAAGATATTTTAGTTAATTATTTTTATGCTAAGGAAATTTGGAAATTGTTTTGTAATGAACAAAAGATATGGGGGAAAATGGGGAAGTCAATTGGAAATAAATTCTTAAGGGATTGGAAAAAAATATATAAAGAAAATATTTTTTTTGGATTTTCTTTTCAACTGAAATTATTTGGAACATTTGGAAGGCAAGAAACAGGGATAAATTTAAAGGCTGTAGGAGGACACTTACCCAGTTTTCAAAAAGACTAACTGTGTGAGTAAAATATGTGCAAATATAATAACAAACACAATCAATAAGACATTATATCAGTAGATTTAAGCAACAATTAAACTAATTAAAGCAGAAATCCATTGAAAGCGTCTAATTGCTCTCTAACTCCAAAGATTTATTAAATCACAGGGGCTCTCAGATTTTGTAAGCACTGTGACTGTTAAAATGCCAATCTAGAGAATGAGATGATGTAAGATGTAAGAATCTAATACTATTTAATGATTGCTAAATGATATGATGTAATCCTCTAGATGAAAATGACATAAAACTGATAAAATAAACTAAGATGCAGCTATATAAAGAGCCATGATTATAAAAATAAGATGATTCTAATATGATTCTACAATTATGATTGCTATTTATTTAATATGATAATTTCTCAAATGCTTCTAATGCTATTTCTATAGAGTAAGATTGCACAAAGTTGGGATCCATTTCCTGTGGAAAGAAGTTGTAGTTATAGATTCACGACAACATATTTGTGATGTGGCAACAAAGCAAAGGTTTGGATTTGATTTGAAAGAATCAAAGGTGAAGGATGAAGAAGCCTGAAAAGATTATGGGGATTGTTCCTCCCCACAAAAAACATTTAGCTAGAGGATAGGAATGATCAATGGAAGAAGATGAAAAAGTTTTCCTGTAATTTGTCTCCAGTTTGTCTCCAAATTTGTCTGTGAAGGTTGAGTTGAATTAATTAGATATCAAATATCTAATTTGGTAGGTGCATATGGTGAGTGAAAAGAGGAAATAACTGTAGAAATATTCCCTTATTTGAATATTTGGATTTATTCAAATTAGCAAGAAATTGGAAATATTCAATTTAGAGGAAATTGGAATATTTGGAAAAATAACAATTATTAAATACAACAAATATTTGAAATTATTTATTTAATAAAAAAGGGATAATGATAATTAAATAAGACTATATGATTTAGTTTATTTAATTAAGAGGGAATAAATAATTAAATAATACAAACTATTGAAGTTGATTATTTAATTAAGAGAGAATAAATAGAATAATGTAAATATAATAGAAGAGTTAAAGAAATGAACTATATAAATAAATAATTTTATTTATTTAATAGTAGATGAATTAAAGGTTAATTAATCAAATAAATGTATTTAATTAACTAGATTTATCTAGACCATTTTTAGGTGTATACATTTTGCCCCTCTTTGAAGTGATGTGTTTATGCATTGCTTCAAAGAAAATTTTGCTGCTAGTACTGATGAAAATTTTTCAGTATGCCCACATGTTGATTTTCAAGTGATGATGGATATATGCCCCCTCGGGAGATAAATCGATGAATTTTTTGATTTATTTTTTTGATTTTTCAAGAATTTTTTTAATTTTTATGATTTTTTCGATGATATGATAAAGAATTGATGATGTAATGATTTATATCCTGACAAATAATGTGAAAAATGCTCCTGTAATAAAATTTTAATTAAGCCCCTTGGAAAATAAATTAAATAAATCCCACCAAAGTACCTCTTAATCACTCTTTTAATAGCTAAAAAGATGAATTTATAATTCATTTGTGCATATTAAGTTTTGAAAATTTGGAGTGAGTGATTTTGATCAAAATGTCCATTCCTTACCATAGTCATCATTTCGAGCGTGTGCGATGACACGACCGCCTGATCGCTTACAGACCTCTAGTATGTACCATGGAACCTCCTTGTGAATTGTGTCTTTTTTTTAATTTTTGCACTTTATTTCCGTTTTGAATTGGTTTTCTCTCTTTTAGTGCATACATAGGCCGATGTAGCGTATGCACCTTCTGTTTTAGCACATTTATTGAAATAGTGCATAAAGTAGGTTTTTTAGTGCATAGATATGCTAAAATAGCGCATCAACAATTTAGCGCATTGGATAGATAGTTTAGCGCATACGTAGGCTAGATTAGCACATTGATTGATTCAGTGCATAGACTACTTAGATTAGTGCATTGACCTCCCAAAATGGCACATCTACTGATTTAGCACATTGGTTTGCTAAAATGGCGCATATGCTGATTTAGTGAAATGGCAGCCTGTTTTGGTGCATCAATGATTTTTAATAGCGCATTGACTTTTCTGGCACATTGAAACTCTATTTTAGCGCATCCAAGTCACAATGATGAAATTTTTCAATTAACTCCTTGATTTTGATGATTTTTGTTTCGTCAGCCATTTAGTTGATGTTGATTGATGATCCTGATAGTTTAGATGATGATCAACCTCATGATAGGTGAGTTTTGATGATTGATTGATGATAATTAACCTCATGATAAGTGAGGAATAATTATAGTTTGATTGATAAACCTCATGATAAGTGAGGTTGACTGATTAATTGACCTCATGATAGGTGAGGTGCAATTTTAGATTGATGATTGACCTCCTGATAGGTGAGGTTGATTTGATTAATTGACCAGATGATAGGCAAGGTGCAATTTTAGATTGATGATTGACCTCATGATAGGTGAGGTTCAATGATAGTTGCTTGTGAGATTTGATCAAATTATCACTAGAGCTGATTAGATTGGATAGGCTGATTGATGTTTGATCAATTGACAAAGATTACTAACTTTCGGTATTCTGTGATGATAGGAGTCATTGAAAAACTTATAGATCTAAGAGTGATTTCCCGGGACATTTGATTTGATACCACATCTAGTGCAGGCTGAGACATCAGTTATCATCTGATGTGGTTTGTCTTCTCTTCTATCTATGCCCCATATTAGGATTAATCAAGGTCTCTTAACAGCCCTAGCAGAGAGATGGCATAGTGAGCATAATACTTTCCACCTTCCTATTGACAAGATGACAGTGAATCCTAAGGATGTATGGTGGATTTTGAGGATACCTATTGTTGGGGAGCTGGTAGTCTATGATCCTTCAGAGCAGGGTGGGACCGATGCTCTACGCCATGTTTTTTAGGATGATACGATTAGTGGTTATGAGATTCCATGGTGAGAGATGTTCGATGCTTATGCTACCTTGCCATTGGTTCTTGCTGGTTTCATCAAAGGTTTCCTTTGTACTGATTGCAAGTAAAAGGGACTTTCTGTTGGGTGGGGCTATATTTTAGAGAGCACGATCATCCATGGTACCAGATATGCATGGGGTATGTGCATGCTCACTCATCTATACCGTGATTTGCATTAGGTGGTCTACCTTTGAGGGGCCAGTTTGTCTTCAGGAGTTACATTGCTTCATGTGTGGGTGTGGGAGCATATAGCTATTACTCATCTAGTGATAGTCAAACAATGAACTGCCATGAGGCTGTACGTTCACATATATGTAGGTCGACTTGCTCAGCCTAGACTGGGAAAATTGGAGCATTGGAGGAGAGTTCTTGATGATGTAGAGACTGCTACATGGTGGCCTTATCTGGATTGTGAGCATTGGGATGATTATGATACAAAGATGCCATACTTTTTCTAGTCTATGTATCTGATTGGTAGGGCACATTTTTTATTGAGAGATTTTTGTTGAGGAGGGTGCTTAGACAGGATGGCATCATACAGGGCATGCCCCAGGGTGTTGCACATTATGCCCGACGTTAGATAGATTCCACTGAGTGGGGATATGGCCTATCATATGATACTATAGTGTAGGTGTACTAGGGTCTACAACCTTTGATTTGGGAGATTCATCCTAAGATCATCGAGGCTTTGGTTACAACATATTATGCACAGTTCCTCGCCTTACATCCTTTTCCACGGATCTTTGTTCTAGATGAGCCAGTGCTGCTACTAGGTGAGGAGGAGATTGCAATTGCACACGGTCACCGATGGAGGATAGATGAGGGAGGTGAGGAGGAGGAGGATTTGGAGAGCAGTGATGATGAGGAGAGCAGTGGTGATGAGGAGGGAGATGGAGATGGTGGAGATGGGGGTGGAGGTGGTGGAGATGGTGGAGATGGTGGAGGAGGTGGTGGAGGAGGTGGCTCAACTATTGATGTTAGAGACTTCAAGGTGCCTCACAAGAGGCAATCACTGGTAGCTCTCATAGAGCAACGTGTCCATATTGGAGTACCTTCCCAGTAGTAGCAGACCCAAATTGTGAGCTTATAGGTTCAGGTGTAGACACTGTAGGGTTAGCTGATATAGGCCCGGGGGTTATTAGTGCAGACATAGACATAAATGTAGTCATAGGAACAGTCTCATGTAGAGGATCTCTCATAGGTAAAAGCACAATTGGTAGCTGCACAGGCACAAATAGCCTCCTTGACAGTTGAGAGAGATGCAGCTAGATGAGCTACATACCAGGCATAGGGATTGGCTGATAGATTGTAGAGATTAGCTGATGGTACCTTTGTGGCTGATTATATGAGAGAGGTTCTTCATGTGGGTAGAGAGGTCGAGTATTATAGAGGCCGATACCATGATGTAGTTCCCTCAGAGTAGAGAGTTAGTTATGCTCAATCTCAATCAGGCAGGAGTCAGTCCAGGACTATGAGTAGGGGTGTGACATAGTCTCTTCCAAAAGATTCGAGAGATCCTGGGATGTTTGGTGGGGGAGGAACTAGTCCAAAGATGCCAAAACTGTCTGGGGCCAACAACACATAACCTTATGATTGGATTCCCTGATGTATGATGTATACTCCAAGTTTTGATTCATGACCATTTTTGACATTGTATCTCTTGACATTTTAGACATCATTGTATAGTTGACATTATGATTTTTGAGATTTATATGATATGCAACAGCTTGATCGATCTATATGTTTTCTATATGATTCTATGATAGATGCATTTTAATTTCTTGTTCTACATGCCATGTGATGATTTATAGATAATGTTATGGATGCAATTTTGTGATCATGATGACATGCTATGATTTTATGATGTTTTATTTGTGATGTTAAATGTGATTATGCTTATAATGATGATGTATGGATGCATGGTTCCCATAGTATTTACATGGATCGATAGTTGTATGATAATGTATATACCCAAATGATATAATAATGTAACTATATGTATGATTTCAGATATGTTGTTTCTATGATATATGACATAATGATGTAAATGGAATATAATGCACTACATTTTTAATATTTCAAATGCAAATATATGATGTAATGAATGGATGAATAAATGATCAATGTGATGATACTTCTAATGTGTGATGTATGATATGATAATATTAATGAAAATGTGACTATGTAGATGATTTTCTTTTTGATATTTTTCTTATGCAATTAGATGATGTGATGCACAAATGAAAAATATGGTATGATAAATGTAAATATATGGTTGAATGTATGAATGACTAAATGATAAAATAATGCTTTCGAATGTATGCAATGGAAATTATTAGACAAGTACATGATAATGATGATGTTTTTGTTAATGTCAAGTATAATCAATCCATCAATGATAAAAGATAACATCATTTTTGAATTCTTCACTAGCCTTTGGATAAAATACTTTGCAGATGTAAAACTAACATAAATGCAATCTAATTTTACCATATAAATCTACCTATGCCAAAATTGTCACCTTAACAGTCCATTTATCGTGCTTGTTATCATCATTGAGCCTTTAAAATGTTGAAAGTGAGTACAAGCATCAATGGTATATTTTAGACCAATGATGACCTGAGTACTAATTTCATGATTTTTGATATTGCAAGTGAACACAAGCATCTAGGTATAATTAAACCGAGATGTCATGAGCATTTCTTGTGTAAAAAAAAAGATTCAATTATTTTGTTATATGAATTTCAAACGTCATCAGTGATACTTTGTAGAGCACATCTCACGACAATTCACACAATGATAATGATCAATTCATAGACAACAGACAAAGAAAATACCATTCTCCTTCCTAGCTTCTCTAGTTCAATACATCATCAAGTTGATCTAAAGAAATGATAACAAAAATCAAAGTACAACATTTGAACATTCAAGCTAAAGCGATAAAATCATGATTCAAAAGAATATCATCCATCTAAAGTTGTTTTGATTGATTTGATTCAAGTTGTTTGATTTGGATGGTTTGATCTTCTGTCAATTGATGATTGTTCAAAGTTGGATTTCATTGTGATCATTGTGTTTGTTGCATTGTCATACTGCTATTTGTCTATTTGTTTAAGCTCAAAGTTTATTTCCCCAAGTGAGTTTAGGATTTTTCTCCCAAGCTAGGGTGAGACACATCCACATTGCCAGGATATGTACATGATGTTTCCCTTCAAATGATCAATGGAAAATGACGGCGAAAGTGAACAATCAAGACATGCATTTAATAGATGGAAAAGCTAGTTTAAATCACAAGTAGTGCCTATTTCTAGGTTTTCACTATGTGTTTTTATTGCACTTTTTCAGATTTTATGATTTTTTTGTATTTTTCCTTTTTCTTATTTTTTTGTATTTTTCTATCTTTTTCACTTTTTTTTTTGTATTTTTCTATCACCAAGATGCCTATTTTCTAGCTTTTCATCCAGACGACCATTTTCCCATGCACTAGACATTTTAGGTATAGAATTTCCTGAGATGGATACTATAGATAGGTTCATCAAACAAATCCCCTTTAGGTGTAGACAACTGATAGGCTCCAGAGCCATAGACTGATATGACAACAAAGGGACCTAGCTAGTTAGGTTCAAATTGCCCTTTATTTTCTCTTTCTTGTTGATTTCAAGGGTTTTCCTTTAAGACCAAGTCACCAACCTGAAATGTTCTAGGTTTTACTCTATGATTGTATCTTCTAGACATCCTCTGTTGATATGCCTTCAAATGGTTCACAACTTGTTGACAACGTTCATCCAATAGTTCTAGCTCTTGAAGTCTAGACACTCTATAATCCTCATCTGAAATAATTCTCTTAAGTGACAAACGAAGTGATGGTATCTCAACCTCAATAGGTAGTATGGCCTCTGATCCATATACCAAGGCATATGGTGTAGCTCCTGTAGGTGTTCTGATGCTAGTTCGGTATGCCCAAAGAGCAGGGTTTAATTGAATGTGCCAATCACATCCAACATCGTTGATTGCCTTCTTTAGGATTTTTAGAATAGTTTTGTTTGAGGCCTTTGCTTGGCCATTTTCTTGAGGATAGTATGGGGTTGAAAAACAATGTTAGATATGAAACCTCTCACATAGTTCTTGAACATCCTGATTCTTAAAAGGTCTACCATTGTTTGTGACAATGGATTGAGGAATGCCATACCTCTTGATGAGGTAATTCAATATGAAAGAAGAAATCTATTTTCCAGTGATTATTTTCAAGGGAACAACTTCTATCCACTTTATAAAGTACTCTGTCGCTGTGATTATAAATTTGTGCCCATTAGATGAAGACAAATTAATATTTCCTACCAAGTCCAGTCCCCACTGAAAAAAAGGCCATTTTGAAGTGAAGGTTGCAATTCTTGCACTGGTGCATGGATTAGGTTACCATGTATTTGAAATTTTTGGAACTTCTTAACAAACTGAAAAGACTCCTCCATGTTCGACTAGTAATACCTCAAACAAAGGAGTTTCTTCGCTAGGGTTAGTCCGCTTGAATGAGTTCCAAAATACCTTCATGAACCTCATGTAAAGTTGTCTCAGACTCGTTATGTTCTAGGCGTTGAAGGATAGTACCATCTAGACCTCGACAGTAAAGTTTGTCAGCAATTAAAGTATGTTGTGCGGTTTGGCGGATGAAGTTGCATTTTTGGTTTCTGGAAAGATTGAGAGAAAGGATATTGTATTTTAGGTAAGCGTAGGTCTTTCCATAATTGAAGATTCAACATCAACTAAATGGAAAATGGTTTGAGATTCAAAATTATCATAAGTAGGGTTAGACACTTGTTCCACCATAAACTCATAACGACCTCGCTTTTCTGGCATTTGTAAGAGAGAAGCAATTATTGCCATGGCATCAACAACCTTGTTTTCTGCCCTTGGAATCTGTTCAAACTTGATATCCACAAATTACTTTTTGAAATCATCCACCATTTTCTTATACGACATCAACTTCTCATCTTTGGTTTGATATTCATCATTTACCTGATAAATGACTAGTTGTGAATCTCCATATACTTGTAGCTCTGTGATCTTTCATTCAACTGCCACTTTGATGCTAAT
Organism: Sequoia sempervirens; assembly: GCA_007258455.2. Taxonomy (NCBI): domain Eukaryota; kingdom Viridiplantae; phylum Streptophyta; class Pinopsida; order Cupressales; family Cupressaceae; genus Sequoia; species Sequoia sempervirens. The sequence continues at coordinate 25,596,937 of VDFB02373365.1, read as the reverse complement.
GATCAATGCCTCATATTCAACTACGTTATTTGTACATGGAAACATGAGTCTATAGGACTTTGGGATGGTATGTCCTTGAGGTGTAACAAACAAAATTCTCACACCCGACCCACGTTGTGTGTAGGACCCATCAAAATAAAGCCTCCATTGTTGTGTTGTCATATTAAGAATGTCTACATCAGGAAACTCAATGCTCATTGGACGATCATCTTCTAATGGAGCTTCAACTAACTGATTAGCTATCGCTTGATCCTTGATCACTCCGCGATCCACATACTGGATATCAAATTCACTCAAGATCATAACCCACTTGGCTAGTCTTCTTGTTAGAGCAGCCTTGCTGAGTAAATACTTGAACGGATCAATCTTCGCTATGAGTTTGACTGCGTGGGTTAACATGTAATGCAACAACTATTGAGTAGCAAACACCACTGCCAAACAAGCTTTCTCAATGAAGGTGTAATTTATCTCATAACCATTCAAAGTCCTACTGATATAATAGATAGCTTGTTCCTTTCCCACAGGATCTTCTTGTGCTAATAGAGAACCCAAGGAAATCTCGGTTGTTGCAATGTATAGTAATAATGGTCTCTCTTTTGTAGGTGGCATCAATATGGGGGGTGACATCAGATATTTCTTTATTTGATTGAAAGTTGTTTCACATCCTTGATCCCATTTGAAAGAGACATTCTTATGTAGCAAATGATTGAAGGGATGACTTTTATCTGCTAATTGGGAGATAAACCTCCTGATTGATTATAGCCTTCCCTGTAGAGATCGTAGTTGACTGATATTCTTCGGTGGAGGCATTTCCATTATTGCCTTGACCTTGGTAGGATCCACTTCGATACCCTTTTCTAAAACTATGTATCCTAGAAGCTTTTCTAATGCAACACCAAACACACATTTCTTAGGATTTAATTTGACATTGAACTTCTCTAATCTGGTAAATTTTTTATCCAAGATCTCTAGATGTCCTTATTTGGTATATGAATTTGCTAATATATCATCCACATAATCCTCCATAAAGGTATGCATCATGTCATGGAAAATGGTGGTCATTGCTCGCTGATATGTGGCACCTACATTTTTCAACCCAAAGAGCATGACATTCCAACAAAATGTTCTCCATGGACATGTGAATGCTATTTTCTCTTGATCCTTTGGTGATATTTTGATTTGGTTGTAACCTGAGAAGCCATCCATTAGTGATAACATGGCATGTCCTACTGTTAAGTTGACAATAATGTCAATGTTTGGAAAAGAAAAATCATCCTTTAGACATGCCTTGTTGAGATCTCTAAAGTCAGTACATATTCTGATACTATTATCTAGTTTAGAAATTGGTACAATATTAGAAATCCACTCAACATAATCAATAGATCTAATGAATCCAACATCTAACAACTTCAGTTTTGCTTTTACCAACAAGGTGATATGCGGATGTATTTTCCTTAGTTTTTGCTTCATAGGTTTTATTCCAGATGGTAGATATAAATGATGCAATAGAAGATCTAGGTCTAAACTTGGCATATCAGAGTAAGACCAAGTAAAGTCAATGTGTTTGTCTTCAAAGAACTTTGTGAATTCAGGGTTTTCTTGTTCAGTCATTGATGCTGCAAGATGTAGAATTTTGTTCTTTTTCTGTTGTGTCAAGATTGATAAACTGTGTAGGCTCCACCAATACTGATGATCTTTCATGATAGTGTTATGGAAGGGCATCAAATCTCCCATCTTTTGGTGCCTCAGAGAGGTTTTCACCATTAGATGCATTCTTTATTTTTACTTTTTTGAAAGCTAATGCTACCATTAAATGGTTTTCACCATTAGATCTATTATTCCTATTTTCAATTTTGCAACTGGAATATTTGACACCCTCTTGACCCGAAGTGTCGTTATGAGATTTATGATTAGAACTTGTGTCAGGTTTGTCACAACAAAGGAAATTAACGATAGCATCATCATTTGCAAAGATAGGAATATTGATAGGTTCAGTTGGTTCCCAGTTGATAAGTTCAGGATGCATTAAGGGTAAAAGGTCATCAAATTGGCTAAGGTCAATGACAGTAAGGGCTTTGATAGCAATGTTGTCAAAGTTTCTAGTGGTGATGTCAAGGTCTATGATATTACTCTCCTCCAATTCATCTATCTCACTTGATATCTATCCATCCTCACTTGAGTCATCGATATTCTATGATCCAAATACAAGGGGTCTAGTCCTTGAGCTTTGTCCCTCCTCACATGTGGGTGCATACTCTTTTATGAAATCAATTTGTATGTCCTTGTATGATGCTTTTGATAAAGAATCCCACTCATACTCATTAGAATCTATTTCAGGGCTATCTTGCATTTGAAGGATTCTTTCAACAACTCTATGAGTGTTTTCTTCTTTTGTTTCCCCTATATAACCCAGTCCTATTTTGTCTTTTGACTAAAGTGTGATAGGTTGAATGGGTTCTAAAATGCCCTCTTTTCTTTTTCCAATAGGTCCTTGTCCTTCATACCCCATTTTTTCTAATATTATTTTTCCCTTTCCATATTGATCTGTCTTTATACTGATAGTTGTTGATGTAGATGCTTCCTCATCTTTGTAGAGCCAGTTGAGGATGGACTTATCTTTAGATTCATCTTCTAAAGTACCTGCCTTTACAATTATATCATCTAAAATTGTGGTAGGTTGTGACGATTGTTGTGTTAATGTTGACGGCTGCCCATATGATCTTGGAGATGGAAACAACTGTGAAAAACATAAAGATTGTTCAATGGAATACTCTCCCATGCCTTTGTCTCTTAATTGGATATTTTCTTTGAATTGCTGTGATAGAGAATCCAATACTTGAGCTTCATTGTTTAATGGAGTAGAATCAACAATATTTGTATCTTTTGACTGGTCCTTTTTCTCAACCCATTTAGATACCACGTTTAGTTTCCTTTCACTGTTGGATTAACTAGAAGTGTTTGCTTCCATATTATGGGGCAAAAAAGTGTCTTGAGCTGTTTTAAGCATGCTACAATATCGGGGATTGTTGTAGTCAGCTGGAATAGTTATTTCTTGTCCATTGATAAGAAACTTTAAGCACTGATGATAAGTTGAAGGTACTTCTTGCATTTCATGAATCTAGGGATGTCCCAAGAGTATATTATAAGTTAGCTCTTTGTCCAACACTTGGAAAACTATATTCTTCACAATTGGTCCCACTTGAATAGGCAACACAATCAATCCCTTGGAGGATCTCTATTCTTCGTCATAGGCTTTTATTGTGATTTTCCATTTGGCATCAATAGCATTATCAGAATATCCTAGTGCACAGATCAGTTTCAAAGTGCAAATGTTTAAACAAGCTCCACCATCTATTAAGACATGTTTTACTCAGTGTTTGTGGATTAAAACTTCGATGTGAAGTGTAGAATTGTGTAGATGAGTAAGTGATACATCATCTTGTTCAGAAAATGATAGACAGTGAGGCATGGTTAAGTGTCCCACAATAGCCTGGAATTAACAAACTTCCAAATTATTGGGTACTGTGGTGGCCACAAGAGCTTGTTCCAAAACTTTCTTATGAGATGGTGAGATTTTGAGGAGTTCTAATATTGATATTTGGGCCGGTATTTTCTGCAGTTGATTGACAATGTTATACTAATTGGATGGGGTAGTAGTGTTTTTAGGTGGAACTCCTTTCAATATTTCTTTGGATTGCCCCCTTTGTTGTGTAGTTTTTTGCACACACGCCCCACTTGGGGTGGGGACCCTCTTTTTTGGTGTCTTTGACCTTTGATTTTATTGGATTTATCATTTTGGGGTCTTGACATGTTGGTCTTGCTCGCTTGGACCCTTCCTTGAGGTTGGAGTTGATTTAAATTGAGTTTTGGGCCAAGTCCAGATTTTCACCTGGATCCGGGATTTTCCGTCGCTGGCGAATTTTTTCGGGCTCTGGTTCCTTGTCCGTTTCTGGCTGGATTCTCCGATTCCGGGTTTCTACCTGACTTTGGGATTTTCTGGACTTGTCGGATTTTCCTGGATTCTGTCAAAATCCCGATCTTCCTGATTTCCCCGGTTTCTGCATTTCCGCGGAATCCATATTTCCACGCATTTTGGGATTTTCCGAAATTCTGCTTGGGGCTCGGGTTTCCGGACTTGTCAGAAATGTCTTGTCACGCATTAATGGTTGAGGTACCTTTGCTCAGGCGGGTATAAGGTAAAATTTAGGGCATTTTTAGTTTCATTCTGACTTCATTGCTTCCTTAATTTGCTCTGGCGATTTAGAATTTCCATTTGGAGCTTTGAGAACTGATCTTGGTTTGTTTGCGGGGGGATTTCTTGAGTTCTTGTGCCGGTATTTCATTATTCGAATGTGTTTACCACGTGGTCGACTTTCTGAGCCCGGATTCTGTTTGCTTCGATCCATGGTATGTATTCATTTCCCTTTCGTTTGCTTGCATGATGATTGAGGGTTTCTTTCCTTGGGTATCGCTGGAATTGGGTCGGCCTTTGATTTGATTTTGATTTTGTATTTATAGAGTCGGAGTCCGTCCCGTTTTATTTTGAAACCTCATTTTCCTTGCTTTGCGAATTACATTCGTCCATGAGATGACGTATCTATCCTTTAGACAGGATTCTGGGTCGGAGTGCTTAATTATTTCAGGCGCAAAATATGTTTTGTGCAAATTAGGGTTTCCTTTGGTGATTCGGCCCAGGACGAGAGTTTTTTTGTGCTTGAGTGGCTTTTGCCCCGTATCATGTTGGCCTCCCGTCTTATTCGAATTAGAAGGCTTTAGGTAAATCTTTAACCGATATTTTAAAAACCTTAAAGCTTGTTCTGGTTTTAATGGCGGATGGTTTGATCATTCAGATTAGGGCATCTTTATTTTCATGTGGGGATTCATCCTTTGCGTGCTTTCGAGGGGTCTAAGTCCTGGGCGTCCCGAGTCTTGTTGCTTGTCATCGGTTTTGTGATCATTCGAGATCGGGTAGGGATGATCCTATGATCATTCGAGTTTTGGTTTGCATTCATCATTTTTTCGGGTTTCTGAGGTCGTCGCGGAATTTCCTCGCTCCCGGATTTTCCTGGTTTGGGCTTATTCTGCGGGTTGGGGTTATTCCCGGTACATTTAAGCTGTCCGCGAAAATCCGTCCCATCCGGATTTTTTTGGATTTCCTGTCTGGCTCCGTTCTTTTGATATTTCGATGATAGGATTAATGGAATGAGTGTCTAATGTTTATTTCTTGTTGCCAATAAATGCATTTGATAATTATCCTTTGATTTTCCATGCGCATTAATGATTTATTCGACTAATGATGCTTTGGTAGCAGGAATCCGTCTGGGTCGGATTTTTTCGAAATTCAGCTCCGACGGTATTTTCCCGGACTACGTGATTTTCCCGGACTGTCTGATTTCTCCGGATCCCAATGGATTAGTAGTTAGCAATTGATTTTGATGGATTTATTTGATTTGTGCTAACCCTTTGAACTGGAATATGAGTAATGATTGGATTCTAATGACAATTTTTGGATGTGTAGGCCGAATCAAGTAAAGCTGTTGCTGGGAAGTCCAAAGCCGGTGCAGGGGTAGCCTCAATCTCTGAGACAGAACGTTTGAGATTAGATATGAAGAGCCAGCTCCCAGAAAGCAAGATGTCCTCTGTGTGGGCTGAGGTATCTGACACGAATGTTGGTGCCTGGCGCTATGAGGAATTCAAACAAAGAACGGCTGAGAAGGATCAGTCAGCTTTGAGACTGGGAATGATGAACTCTGGATTAGTGCATGTGGCCGGGTTTCCTCCGGCGGTTCAATGTTATGAGTTGATTTTGGAATGTGCCAGGCAGTACAATTTCGATACCCAGATGGTGATCAACACTGAGGGACGAGTCTTGGCCAACTTCAGTCCGACTTCCATTGCCCAGGCCTTCAACATGCCGGATCTCCCCTCGGTCTGTGCTTTAAACATTGACACTGCCCGAACATACTATGAGAATGAGCCGGTTAAGGCTCAGCAGATCATCAACTCATGGCTGGAGAAGCCAAAATCTCACCATTCCAAATTTCCTAAACAGTTGCATAGGGTGAAATTCAGGTCAGATATCTATGATGCCATCACACTGTTGAGCAGGGTGGCCGGATTGAGAACTGCCGAAGTATTGGAGAATTGGATGGTCCACGTGATCACCAAGATGAGTCAGGGGACAAATTATCATTGGGCAGGACTCATTAGTGCAGAGATAGACAAACAACTGAGAAATGTCTTGGAGGCAAAGAAGTTCACCATGTCCTCCTACATCATGTATGTGTTGGCCATCTCCTATCCCTACAAAGGACTGACTCCGAGGGGAACTATTGGACAAGACATCATCTATGAAGTTTATCCGAAGCTGCATCTGGGACATCAGGATTATAGGAGGGCAAATGATCCATTCACTATGCATATTACCCGAACACTTCAAAATGCAGAACATATCAGATTATCCGATGGAGCTAGGGGTTTGATCAAGAACTACGGAGCATGGTTTATCCAGTTCCCTACCTTCACATACTTCCAGATTGTTGGATGCCCAGCTGCTCCTTATAGGTTACCCCGGTATCCTACTAACCATATGGTGCTGCTAGAGGTTGTACGACAGATTTGTGAGTTTGATGCAGTTGTGAAGAGGGAGAAGCACAAGACTGGATTTGGAGGAGACTTCCCTCTTGGGATTGGTGTGGGAGAAATGTGCCCGTCTATCCAATCAGCTCACACTGTAGGAGAGGAGTTGGCAGCCTATGGATTCTCTTTCCATTCAAAGAGAATGAACTTTGACATAACCGGAGAGGCACAGAAGAGGGCTACCTGGGAATTTAGGCATAAGGAGGACCTGGAAGACTATTGGGTCAATATCAAGGATGACCTTGATGCAAGGAAGAGGAGATATTCCTGGCTGCCAGTTGAGGCCATTAGACAATACAATGTTAAGCTGATTCCAGATCAGCTTGATGATGATGGAAAGTTGGTTCAGGACCATGTTTACGAGCCCATAAAGGACAGGTCAGTTGCAGACATTGATTGGAGTGAGCCTGAGGTGACAGAATTGGAGGACTTGATGACTCCTGTGTTGAGATTCACCTTTTCTTGGATTAAGCATAAAGTCTGGGTATTGGAGAATGCCAATGTGCCCTGTACCTTCGATTTGATGGGGAATCTCAACCCCATGTCCACTTCTGAAGAATCCGGGGAGGAGGAGGACCCCAAAGGGAAAATGGATAAAACCTCGCCATTCAAGATTAAAGTCAGAGGTCCTAAGGGAACTGAACCTGCAACGAAGAGGAAACCAATTGGCAAGCGCAGGTGGAAGACTCTGACAATCAGCAAGTCCTCGGATGAGGAAGAAGCAGAGAAAGCTGAAGAGGAGGATGCCCCTTCGCCGCCTAAGAAAGCTAGAACTGCAAGGGTGGCAAAGAGGAAGGATCAGGCCACTTCGGAGGATGAAACTCCAATTGTAGATGTGGAAAGCTCCGGAGGGGAAAAGACCAAAGTATATACCCGTAAATCAAGAACCCCTTCTCCCAAGGATGTTGCACAGCCAAAGGACTCCCCGCCAGCATTACCAGTTGAGGAGCAAGATAAGCCTGTTTCTCCTCCATAGAGCATACCAGAACCGGAGAATCCAGATGAGTAGGGAATTAGCGGGGAGGCCGAGCAGTTCAAAGAGGGAACACTATACAGTGAAGCGGCTGAGCTTGAGGCAGAAACAGAGGAAAGGCACACTTCTCCGCTGGTACAATATGAGGATTCTCCGAAGAGTGATAAGGGCCACGGATCACCAGAACCGAAGGAAAGCATCCCTGCTAGGACTCCATCACCGGTGCTTCTAGAATTGGGACTTGAGGAGGCTGATCAAGGTGAGCGGACTTCGGAGAAAGAAGATGAAAAAGCCACGGCTGAGGAGGAGGTCGAGGTGGTAGCCGCAGAAGGGGAGAAAGTGACAGAAGATCTGGGAGAAACTCATACAGAAGGAATCCAGACTAACCCTGTAGCCCCAGACTGGCTAGAGAGAGAACTTGCAAAGAAGAAACAGGTGATTGTTGAAGACACTCCTCTAGACTGGGATGAAATGTTATCTCAGATCGGCAAAGGGAAGAAGAAGAAGGTTGCAAGGGTGATTTCCCAGGTGGAAAGGGATGAGGTGCATAACCGAGTAGTTCATATTGCCACCCCTGCTACAGATAAAACAAGAGATGAGGTAACAGGCCAGGATTACAATGTTCAAACTATTAACCTTGGGCCGGCCTCCCTGGAGCAGGATATTGAGGAATTTGAAGGGTCGAGTGCTATAATTGTTGACAGACTAAAGAAGGAGACCCAGTCAAAATGAGAGCTGAAAAGAAAAAATGAAAGATTGAGGAAATGTTTGGAGGAGGTAATGAGGCATCTACAGTCTCTCCATCCTTCCTCTTCTCAGACTCTGGGTTTTCTGCCTAAGGAGACAATCTCCAAAATTGAAAAGATGAAGGCCTCCGCTCAGGCTGCCACAAACTATTTAATGGGTGTCCAGAAAATAGGGGATGAAGCTATCAAAGAGATCCTGTCTGTGGGAAAGGATGCAGTCCGAGAAAAGGAGCTGTTAAAGAGAATCTTGTCTCAGGATAAGAATGACATAGATCTCCTGCTGCAGAAATCAAGGACTATTCTAGGATATGGCAAGGATCAGTTGGGCAAAGATGGAATCCTTCCTTCTGCTAGATTGGATGAACCATGGGAGTGGTTCGAGGCATTGCAGATCAGGCAGGGAGGCCTGAAAAAGATACAAAAATAAAGGAAATCAATTGATGCTGACCTCACTACAATTTATGATGGTTGCATTGCCTTCTTTGAGGTAATGACAGGGAGAAAGAAAATAGCTCCCAAATATTTGAGCTTAGATCAACTGAAAGAATGGTGGCATGAGGTTTATGCCCCGGAATCTGATGAAACTGTCACCTCCCATTTGCTTGATGATGCAGCTACATACTTGGCAGTGATAGACAGGTACATGGCCAACAGGGAGGACTGGAATAAGATTGTCGAACAGTCCAAAGAGGGGATAGATTCTATTAAATGCCGACTCAGGGTTTTGCCATTGCCACCTATTGCTGAGCTGGATAGAATATTCTCGAGGGTCCAAGGGTCACCAGCGCAGAGGAAAGACAAAGGGAGTAGCAATTAATGCTCTTTTCGAGATTTGTGCTTCCCTATTATTATAGGGCATGCATTGGACCGGACTTCCTTGGGGACTGTGCCTTGGCCGACTTGGATGATGGCATTAAATGTGTGCCTTAGTTTGTTTCCTTGGCCGACCTGTTTTGGCGGTTTTGATTATTTTGTAAAATGTTTGGCTGGGCCGACATGTTTTGGGGGGAAATTTGATAAATAGGCATTTTTGCCTCATTGTAAGGGTTAGACATTGGTTATAGACATAGCAAGACAGTAATAGAGCAAGAGCTATAGTTAGAGTATTTGAAGTTTCTTGAAGCAAACACTATATTCAGAACAGTTGAATTGTTGCAACATTTTCTGGTGATTAATACAATTGAAGACATTGTGGTTATTCCTGGTGAAATCCTTTTTGTTATCTCATCTTGCATGGTTCCTTTGTTCTATCTTTTAAATTGCTTGAAGATTTAGGGTTCAGAATTCAAGAAAATAAATTAGTTTCAGTTGGATAAATGATGTTTGTGATTTTATATTTGGAATGTTTGTAGCTATCTCTGGTCTATACTCCTAGTAACTATCTGATTGTAGTAGGCTGGTAAAGTCAACCTGGACCGTATATTCAAATGTGCTTAAGTTCGGTTGTAGATACAAGTCTATGATTTGAAAATCTGTATTCCTCAGAAGATTGCACTGTTCTTGTAAGATTGCCTTGTGGGTCAAACAAGAATTGGTTGTTCGAGATAGGTCCATTCCGGATATATGTCATTTGCATTGCTTGTCCTTGTAGTAGTTCAAATTTTATTACTTCCTTGCATCCCTATCTTTTGCGATTTCTTTGTTATTCGGTTAGATCTAGGATTTTAAGATCATCATATTTTCAGATTTGATAAATTGAAAAGGTACAGTTTGCTTGTAGTAAGGTCCCATTGTGATTACCAGCAATTTCACATTTTATCTGAGTTGTTTTATGCATTGTTATGACCTAACACCCGAGAGACCTTGGGGTGATTTTCAGTGATTCATTATTGAAAATAACCTTTCAAGAGAGATAGGATATCATATTCTGTCTGAGTTGTTACTGTGCAGAAAACACCATCAACAGATTGGCGTTAGAAGGAGGGCCTGAATGAGCACACTGGATCGTTTCTTGAACGCTATCTCTCCAGACAGATATAGGAGAAATACCAGGTCCACCACCAGAGAGGAAGATTTAGAAGAACTTCAATTTCCCAATAGGTCAAGGAGGACTAGAGAGAGAGGAGAATCATCATCACCCATCCCCTCACCAACATCATCCATATCTCCACATCCTGAGGTTGAGGCTATACCTATTCCTGAGGCCGTTCCTGTTCAACAGCCCCAGCCCGTGATTAACCAACCACTACCGCCACCTCCGCTATTACCAATGGCTTTCCTTGCCAATAATCCATCACCTTTGTTATTTCAAGCCTACAATGTTATGCCCAAGAACCCTGAACACTTCTATTCAAAATTCCATGCTAACGACCCAAACAGGACTGCTGAAGAGCACCTGAGAATTTTCTAGACTTGCCTTAAGGACAGGGGGATAGTTCATGAGGATGTTGCTTGTAGGTTGTTCCCTTATTCACTGGGAGAAGAAGCCTTTTATTGGTATAACCATCTCCCTGCCGGTTCAATTCTTAATTGGAATGACCTTGAGAAGGCCTTTTTATAGAAGTTCTAGATTCCCATCAGTGTCAATGAGTTATACCTGTAGTTCATCAAGGTTAAGAGAGAGGTTAACGAACCCATAGCCAGTTTCAATAATAGGTTTCACCATGCATTCACCAGATTACAAGACCCATATGTTTTGGACGATGGTACTACCCTGGGAGTGTATTATGAAGCTTTGGATAGCCTAACCGCAACCTTTTTGAAATGGAGACCCAACCCTCCGGGCACCCTGACTGATGCTTATATAGAGGCTGTCAAGCTCAGTACGGATCTGAGGCAACACTTGACTGGGCCATTGCCTTCTCTGGGACCAGCTGCACATCCTAACCAGATTCAGGCAGTAAATCAGGCCCTCACCAATCATACCCCAATTATGAACCCAGTTCCCCAATTACCCATAGTACCACACCCTGGTCATCCCATGAACCAAATCTCTCCTATGACAAACTTCCCTCAACAACAAGTGAACCAACCCATGTATCAGCCACAGCAAAATAGCTTCCCTGCTTATCTGCAGAATTCTGAGGTGTTGCACCAGTCTTTGGGATCCGCCACAATGCCTATTTCCCCTCAGAGTAACCCGAACCAGATCCCTTACCAAGATCCTAATAGGGAGAGGATTGATGAAATGGCCAAACAAATCAAGAAGTTAAATCTGGAAGTGACTTACCTGAGAAATTAGAATAGTCAGTTGTAAGCTACTCAGAAGGGAATGCAATCTAATCAGAACAGGGAGTTCTCACAAGGACATAACTTTGACAGGGGACAGTGTAATGACAGAGGGTTCTACAATGATAGGGGATATAACTAGGATAGGGGTTACAACAATGACAGAGGTTTCAATAATGAAAGGAGGCAGAATTTTGACAGAGGCCAAGGAAGTGGATCAGGATTTGATAAAAGGTCACCACAAGGACATAACATAACTTGGAATACAGGGCCCAATAATGGGGGAGTTCCTACCCCGTTGGATCAGCTGGCTAATCAGATTGTTAATCAGTCTGCAAACCAACCAGTCAGTCAAGATAAGCCTCCTACTGGAGTATATCTGGCAGAAGCGGCCTTATCAGGGTGGTGCAGACTCCATAAGAGAAGCCAGCATTCAGAATTGGAATGTCCGAAATTCCAAACTGCTGCTTCTATCTTTCAGTATGAGGTAGAGAACAATGTGAATGCATAGGAAATTGTTCCTTCCAGTTCATATGATTCTCCTGTGCTGGTATTAAACCATGCTCCTTTTCCAGCCAGTAACGAAAATATACCGGAAGAACCTAATTCCCAGAAAGATGAAACAGATTAGATTTGTGATGGAGATGAAGTAGCTCAGCTGTTTAATGAAGGAGAGATGAATGACAATGGCCCCTTGGATCAAGATGAAGCTTATGTTGAAGAAGTATAGATGTTCCAGAGACAAGGATTGAGGGATATGCCCCATAGGCGTCCACCACCCGGAGGACCATTCACCACCTCCATCCCTCCCAACAACTTCAGTACCCCTCCGGATCCTAATGCTAGCAACAATCCATCTTATCCACATGTCTCCAAGCAATACCTTTCAAAAGACAGACAAGCTCAGGCTGAACCACAAAAGGAAAAGATTGTTCAAGCTGGCAAGGATAAGGTGGAAGAACCACCTAAGGAAGTCTCTATTGATATGAGTGAGGAGCAGATGACTTCATACGTTGCAGAGGAATTCAAGAAACTAAAGGTAAACCTTTCTGCATTTGAGTTATTAAGATTTATTGCAATTAGGAAGGCTGTCTTAGGTACTTATGATGCAAATTCAAAGTCATCGGATAAGCCTTCTAGTGAATATGTCAGCCAGACTTCCAGTTTTCAGTCTATGAACACACAAAATTAGACCCAAAATCGGATCAACCCACCTCCTGGAGATAGGGGAAAAGAAAAGGATAGAACTCAAGTGGCCCAGGTAGATACTCAGCCCACCTTGTTTCAAGGTAAAACAGAAACCCCTCCATTTTTGATCTCAGTCTGAATCTTTGGTAAGAACCTTCACAATTGTCTGTTAGATTCTGGTGCTTTCACCAATGTGATGCCTCTCAGAATTTGCAGAGCTCTGGGAATAACACCTGCTGATTCCCAGAAGAAGGTCACTCAGTTGGACAGAACCGAAGTGAGTGTGGTAGGAGAACTTAACATGATCCAGATGCAGATAGCCTCTGATCCAAGGATCCAACAGGTCATCAACATTCAGGTGGCTGATATTCCTAATGCATACGGTTTAATTTTAGGGAGGGATTTTATGAGGGCCCTGAATGGGTATGTGTCCACTGATCACTCTCACATGTGGCTTCCATGGAAGGGGGTACCTAATCATATCAGAATCGAGAGGGAGCCTAGAATGAAGTATATGATAACGGAATACCAAAAGACCTCAATAGAAATTCTGGTATCAGAGGTCGGAATGGGAAATTACCTGCTTTCAGTTCAATATGAAGAATCAGACACAGAAGAGGTGCTGATGTTGCATACGATGCCAGCTGATATTGGGACAGGGTCCAGCCATATTGAGGTTCTGACATAATTAGTTGAAAAGGGGGAAGAACCTGAAGACAAACAGATCAACTTATTGGACGATTTCCAGGAATTCATTGGGCAATGTATGGAGAACCAGATTCACCTGGGAAAGAGGATAAGTTTTAAGGAGTTACTCTTACCAAATTGGTGGAGTCCACAATGCTTCTCATTCTGAGTTGGAATGTTGTCTGTGTCAGACAGCAGTAAAACAAGTACAAAAATGCATGAATCCAGTCCAGGTGGTTAAGGCAGATGAGCAGAATGTCCAAGGAGTGTGAAAACCAGAAACCTACAGTGACTGAGGTAGCTTCTAACACTGATAAACCAAAAGACAGAATGAAGAAAAGTACCACTACAGAATGCTGGACTCTCAAATTCGATGGATCCAAATCCAAACATGGAGCTGGGGCTAGATTTGAGCTGATTAGTCCAAAAGGTAAGAGTTTATTTGCAGCTCATAGGCTCCAATTTCATTGCACAAATAATTTGGTTGAATATGAAGCATTAATTCATGGACTCCTTATGGCACTCAAGAAAAAGGTCAAGGTCCTGCAAGTATTTGGTGACTCAGAATTAGTGGTCAAACAAGTAAGAAAGCAGTATGCGTGTCACGATAGGAGAATGACCAACTATAGACATAGAGTGTGGGACCTCATTGAGGGATTCGACGCTTTTAATATCCAATTGATCCCAAGGAAGAAGAATCAAACTGCTGACTCCCTAGCTCAAGCGGCCAGTACTTTACAACCCCTGTCTTTGTCAGGATTGAAGAAGTTTACTGTTGAATTAACTCCTATCCCGTCAGTCCCTGACAATGTGACTAATTTTTAGGTGTTTGAGGATGATAAACATATCCTTGACTTTATCACGAACACGGATGTCTTTGCTTCGCAAATCATTGATGAAACAGAGCCTCAAGAAGCATAATTGGATCTAGAGGGTGTGCTAAATTTGAAGTCCAATACTATTCCAAGGAGAATGGTACAGTTAGAGAGAATTTTCGATATGGACAAAATTAGAGATCAAGAACAAGAGACAAAGAAAGAATCATAATCTGTTAGTGGACAGTGTGACACTCACAATGTGGGTACCGAAGATAATGTAAAGAATATTTTCATTGGTAAGGTCTGTACTCCTGAAGAAAGATAGGGGATAATCAAAGCCCTATACGATTTTCCAGATATAGTGGCATGGGGTTATGAAGACTTGAAGACTTACGATACATCCATCATAACTCATACTATACCTCTGAAGCCAGGCGCCAAACCTTTCAGACAGAGGCAGAGACCTATTAATGCATTGTTGGAACCACTCATACAGAAGGAAGTTCAGAAGTTGCTGTCTGCCAGGATCATATTTCCTGTCAGGCATTCAACTTGGGTGGCCAATCTGGTTCCGGTAAGAAAGAAGAACGGTGAAATTAGGCTCTGTGTTGACTTCAGAAATCTGAATAGGTCATTAGAGAAAGATAATTATCCAGTTCCCTCTTTGGACAAGGTGTTACAGGTGGTTAATGGATCACAGATGATGTCCTTTCTAGACGGGTATTTAGGGTATAATCAGGTGATGGTCCAGTATGAAGACAGACACAAGACTGCTTTTACAACTAAGTGGGGAACCTTCGCTTATAGGAGGATGTCATTTGAGCTTATCAATGCAGGAGCCACGTTTCAACGAGCTATGGATATCGCTTTCAAGGACATAATAGGAAAGTGCATTATCATTTACATGGACGATCTGACTGTTTTCTCCAAAAATAGAGGGGATCATATCTCAGATCTGTGTAAGGTGTTCCAGAAGTGCAGAGAATTTGGCATCTCCTTGAATCCCAAGAAGTGTATTTTCGGGGTCACAGAAGGCAAGCTATTAGGGCATGTGATATCAGAGAAAGGCATTGCTATAGATCCAGAAAGAGTAGAGGCCATCTTGAAAATTCAGCCACCTGCCAGTAAGAAGGAGATGAAATCCTTCTTTGGTAAGATTAATTTTGTCAGGAAATTCATCACTGGATTTGCTGAGATTGTCAAGCCATTAAATGCTATGTTAAAACAAGATGCCAAGGTCGAGTGGACCACAGACGCGAAGGAGTCCTTTGCAGAAATTAAAAGAGCCATTGCTGATGCTCCAGTGTTGGTGAGTCCAGATTATAGTAAACCGTTCTATATCTATTCCTTTGCTTCAGACCACTCATGTGCTGGAATGCTGACACAAAAGTCTGATGAGGGGAATGAGCATCTCATTGCTTTCATGAGTGCACCATTAAAGGATGCTGAGCTGAAGTACCCGAGTGTGGAGAAGCAAGCATATGCCCTTGTGCGAGCAGTGAAAAAATTCAGGCACTATATCCTCAGAAATAAGGTGTTTGCGATTGTTCCTGATTCTGCAGTTAAGTTATTGTTGATGTAGAATGAATTAGGGGAGCGCAGAGCTAAATGGGTGACCATGCTTCAGGAGTATGACATTGAGATCCAACCTATGAAGCTGGTAAGAGGACAGGGACTCACCCAGACCATGGCGGAGATAGGCCCTAAATTGTCTGTTCATAACTATGATGTTGAAGAAGTTTCCCCGGATGGCTGGTATGATGATATAGTCTATTATTTGCTGAATCAACGAGCTCCTGGTCATTTAAATGCAGTGCAGAGGCGAGCATTAAGGTTGAAAAGTGACGGTTTCATGCTGAAAGGGGCTGTCCTATACAAGAAGAATCACAAAGGTATTTACTTGAGGTGCCTTGGAAGACAAGAAGCTGAAAGGGTAATGAATGAGTTTCATGAGAAATATGGTACTGGTCATGGTTCTGCCATTGCTACTACAAACCAGATTTTGAGGGTAGGGTACTACTGGCCTACCCTATTCAAGGATGTTCATCATCATGTCCAAACTTGTCACACTTGCCATACTGCAGCAACGAGAGAAAGGTGTGCAACACTTCCGCTCCAGTCTGTGATTGAGGTAAAACCTTTTGCTTAATGGGGTATGGATTTCATAGGCCCCATCAATCCACCATCTTCTGCTGGACACAGGTATATCCTTACCATCACTGATTAATTTACAAGATGGACTGAAGCGTTTGCTTGTAGGCAGTGTACATCAGAGGTAGTAATTGATTTTTTAGAATCTACCATTCTCAATCGTTTTGGATGTCCTGTTGCTGTTGTGTGTGATAACGGTCCTGCCTTTGCATCTTTGAAATTCTCAAACTGGGCTTTTGATCATGGCATTGTTGTCAAATTTGCATCTAATTATTATCCCCAGGGGAATGGTCTAGCTGAATCCTCTAACAAGAACTTGTTGATTATCATCCGAAAACTGTTAGAGAGGAACCCAAAAGACTTGCACACCCAGCTTTGGTTTGCTCTTTGGGCAAATCGTACTCGGGTTAAGTCCTCAATTGGTACCTCTCCCTATCATTTAGTGTATGGTCTGGAACCAATTTTCCCTATCCAACTCAAAATCCCAACTCTATAGTTTATCAACCAGTTTTACGACGAAGGGGATAGAAGGGAAGCCAGGTTAGCTGAATTGTTGCACCTTAAAGAAAAATGGGACAATGCCCTAGAAAAATTTGCCAAACATCAGGGGGTAGTTAAGTGATGGTTTGACAGGAGAGCTAAAGTTAAGGCTTTCAGGATTTATGACCTTGTCCTGTATTGGGATAAGCCACATGATCAGAAAGGGAGCCATGGAAAATTTGATAAATTGTGGCTTGGTCCTTACCAGATTGCTGAAATTCTGGGAGATAATGCCTTCCATTTGAGGACTCTCACGGGAGAGGACATACCACTGCCTGTCAATGGGCAGTATCTCAAACATTATTTCCAGTCTTGAGCTGTTCTCAGCTCTTTTCCCTATAAATAGTTAGTTAGGTTGCTTTCTTTGTTCGTTTTGCTTGCTTTGGTTAGGGGTAGGTTTCCCTTCTCGCTTTGCTGGTGTTTGGTTAGAGTAGGTTTGCTTGGGTTTGTTTGTTTTGTTTGGCGTTGCTCTTGCTTTTGGTCCTATCTCCTTTTGGGATTGTGGGTGCATCTGTATGGTAATGGTGGCAAAGCAGGTCTAATGTTCCTGATATTTCCCTTACAAACTTTGATCATTTTTCCAGCATGCCATGGTATGAATTCTTTTGCCTCTGTCATTTGTCCTTACGGTAAGGCAAAGGGTTTTTAGTCAGTTTGAGCAGGAATATGTTGGGGTCCTATACCTTTAATCCTTAATATATCTGAAGTTGTAAAAGTCCTTATGAGGTCTGGACAGGTGAAAAATCTTTTTTCTGCTCTAGTGCCACTGTGGTTCTCAGCCCTGAGTGTGAACTTCGCTGTTCACAGGTTGAATAAAATAAGTGAAAAGAAAGAAACATTAGCAAAAAAGGAAAAAAGAGAAAATATATATATATTGAAAATCATGAGGCTGGAATTCAGCTCATTAGGGGGATCTGAATATCTCTACTGGGGCTATAAACGCCTGACTGGCAGTAGAGCTATGTTCAGGAGGACCACAGCGATAACCTCGCCGGGGCTATGGATGCCTGACTGGAAGCGAGGCCCTATCCCGGTTACTTTTAGAGTAAGAATCTTTATGTAGTCTGTTCATACCGAGTCTGGTTCTTCTTGCAACTGAGGATAGGTAATACATGCAAGTGCACACACTTAGACCCTGGTATAAGAATGTCGGATTGGCTAGGAATTTCTATGCTTTAACTTAGGGTGGTGGCTGGGTATCTAAGTTGAAACCATGAGTTCTGAGTTCTTGATTCCAGTTTTTCATCAAAATGCTCAGGAGCATTTCCCCAGCAGAGTCGCCATTTGTTGTGTAGTTTTTTGCACACACGCCCCACTTGGGGTGGGGACCCTCTTTTTTGGTGTCTTTGACCTTTGATTTTATTGGATTTATCATTTTGGGGTCTTGACATGTTGGTATTGCTCGCTTGGACCCTTCCTTGAGGTTGGAGTTGATTTAAATTGAGTTTTGGGCCAAGTCCAGATTTTCACCTGGATCTGGGATTTTCCGTCGCTGGCAAATTTTTTCGGGCTCTGGTTCCTTGTCTGTTTCTGGCTGGATTCTCCGATTCTGGGTTTCTGCCTGACTTCGGGATTTTCCGGACCTGTCGGATTTTCCTGGATTCTGTCAAAATCCCGATCTTCCTGATTTCCCCGGTTTCTGCATTTCTGCGGAATCCGTATTTCCACGCATTTTGGGATTTTCCAAAATTCCGCTTGGGACTCGGGTTTTCGGACTTGTCAGAAATGTCTTGTCGCGCATTAATGGTTGAGGTACCTTTGCTCAGGCGGGTATAAGGTCGAATTTAGGGCATTTTCAGTTTCATTCTAACTTCATTGCTTCCTTAATTTGCTCTGGTGATTTAGAATTTCCATTTGGAGCTTTGAGAACTGATCTTTGTTTGTTTGCGCGGGGATTTCTTGAGTTCTTGTGCCAGTATTTCATTATTCGAACGTGTTTACCGCGTGGTTGACTTTCTGAGCCCGAATTCTGTTTGCTTCGATCCATGGTATGTATTCATTGCCCTTTCGTTTGCTTGCATGATGATTGAGGGTTTCTTGCCTTGGGTATCGCTGGAATTGGGTCGGCCTTTGATTTGATTTTGATTTTGTATTTATAGAGTCGGAGTCCGTCCCGTTTTATTTTGAAACCTCATTTTCCTTGCTTTGCGAATTCCATTCGTCCATGAGATGACGTATCTATCCTTTAGACGGGATTCTGGGTCAGAGTGCTTAATTGTTTCAGGCGCGAAATATGTTTTGTGCGAATTAGGGTTTCCTTTGGTGATTCAACCCAGGACAAGAGTTTTGTTGTGCTTGAGTGGCTTTTGCCCCGTATCATGTTGGCCTCCCATCTTATTTGAATTAGAAGGCTTTAGGTAAATCTTTAACCGATATTTTAAAAACCTTAAAGCTTGTTCTGGTTTTAATGGCGGATGGTTTGATCATTCGGATTAGGGCATCTTTATTTTCATGTGGGGATTCATCCTTTGCGTGCTTTCGAGGGGTCTAAGTCCTGGGCGTCCCGAGTCTTGTTGCTTATCATCGGTTTTGTGATCATTCGAGATCGGGTAGGGATGATCCTGTGATCATTCGAGTTTTGGTTTGCATTCGTCATTTTTTCGGGTTTCCGAGGTCGTCGCAGAATTTCCTCGCTCCTGAATTTTTCCGGTTTGGGCTTATTCCGCGGGTTGGGGTTATTCCCGGTACATTTAAGTTGTCCGCGAAAATCTGTCCCATCCGGATTTTTTCGGATTTCCTGTCTGGCTCCGTTCTTTTGATATTTCGATGATAGGATTAATGGAATGAGTGTCTAATGTTTATTTCTTGTTTCCAATAAATGCATTTGATAATTATCCTTTGATTTTCCATGCACATTAATGATTTATTCGACTAATGATGCTTTGGTAGCAGGAATCCGTCTGAGTCAGATTTTTCTGAAATTCTGCCCCGACGGTATTTTCTTGGACTACGTGATTTTCCCGGACTATCTGATTTCTCCAGATCCCGATGGATTAGTAGTTAGCAATTGATTTTGATGGATTTATTTGATTTGTGCTAACCCTTTGAACTGGAATATGAGTAATGATTGGATTCTAATGACAATTTTTGGATGTGTAGGCCGAATCAAGTAAAGCTGTTGCTGGGAAGTCCAAAGCCGGTACAGGGGCAGCCTCAATCTCTGAGACAGAACGTTTGAGATTAGATATGAAGAGCCAACTCCCAGAAAGCAAGATGTCCTCTGTGTGGGCTGAGGTATCTGACACGAATGTTGGTGCCTGGCGCTATGAGGAATTCAAACAAAGAACGGCTGTGAAGGATTAGTCAGCTTTGAGACTGGGAATGATGAACTCCGGATTAGTGCATGTGGCTAGGTTTCCTCCAGCGGTTCAATATTATGAGTTGATTTTGGAATGTGCCAGGTAGTACAATTTCGATACCCAGATGGTGATCAGCACTGAGGGATGAGTCTTGGCCAAATTCAGTCCGACTTCCATTGCCCGGGCCTTTAGCATGCTGGATCTCCCCTCAGTCTGTGCTTTAAACATTGACACTGCCCAAACATACTATGAGAATGAGCCGGTTAAGGCTCAGCAGATCATCAACTCACAGCTGGAGAAGCCAAAATCTCCCCATTCCAAATTGCCTAAACAGTTGCATAGGGTGAAATTCAGGCCGGATATCTATGATGCCATCACACTGTTGAGTAGGGTGGCTGGATTGAGAACTACCGGAGTATTGGAGAATTGGATGGTCCACGTGATCACCAAGATGAGTCAGGGGACAAATTATCACTGGGCAAGACTCATTAGTGCAGAGATAGACAAACAACTGAGAAATGTCCTGGAGGCAAAGAAGTTCACCATGTCCTCCTACATCATGTATGTGTTGGCCATCTCCTATCCCTACAAAGGACTGACTCTGAGGGGAACTATTGGACAAGACATCATCTATGAAGTTTATCTGGAGCTGCATCTGGGACATCAGGATTATAGGAGGGAAAATGATGCATTCACTATGCATATTACCCGGACACTTCAAAATGCAGAACATATCAGATTATCCGATAGAGCTAGGGGTTTGATCAAGAACTACGGAGCGTGGTTTATCCAGTTCCCTACCTTCACATACCTCCGGATTGATGGATGCCCAGCTGCTCCTTATAGGTTACCCCGGTATCCTACTGACCATATGGTGCTGCTAGAGGTTGTACGATAGATTTGTGAGTTTGATGTAGTTGTGAAGAGGGAGAAGCACAAGACTAGATTTGGAGGAGACTTCCCTCTTGGGATTGGTGTGGGAGAAATGTGCCCGTCTATCCAATCAGCTCACACTGCAGGAGAGGAGTTGGCAGCCTATGGATTCTCTTTCCATTCAAAGAGAATGAACTTTGACATAACCGAAGAGGCACAGAAGAGGGCTACCTAGGAATTTAGGCATAAGGAGGACCTGGAAGACTATTGGGTCAATATCAAGGATGACCTTGATGCAAAGAAGAGGAGATATTCCTGGCTTCCAGTTGAGGCCATTAGACAATACAATGTTAAACTGATTCTGAATCAGCTTGATGATGATGGAAAGTTGGTTCAGGACCATGTTTACGAGCCCATAAAGGACAGGTCAGTTGCAGACATTGATTGGAGTGAGCCTGAGGTGACAGAATTGGAGGACTTGATGACTCCTGTGTTGAGATTCACCTTTTCTTGGATTAAGCATAAATTCTGGGTATTGGAGAATTCCAATGTGCCCTGTACCTTCGATTTGATGGGGAATCTCAACCCCATGTCCACTTCTGAAGAATCCGGGGAGGAGGAGGACCCCAAAGGGAAAACGGCTAAAACCTCGCCATTCAAGATTAAAGTCAGAGGTTCTAAGGGAACTGAACCTGCAACGAAGAGGAAACCAATTGGCAAGCGCAGGTGGAAGACTCTGACAATCAGCAAGTCCTCGGATGAGGAAGAAGCAGAGAAAGCTGAAGAGGAGGATGCCCCTCCGCTGCCTAAGAAAGCTAGAACTGCAAGGGTGGCAAAGAGGAAGGATCATGCCACTTCGGAGGATGAAACTCCAATTGTAGATGTGGAAAGCTCCAGAGGGGAAAAGACCAAAGTATATACCCGTAAATCAAGAACCCCTTCTCCCAAGGATGTTGCACAGCCAAAGGACTCCCTGCCAGCATTACCAGTTGAGGAGCAAGATAAGCCTGTTTCTCCTCCACAGAGCATACCAGAATCGGTGAATCCGGATGAGCAGGGAATTAGCGGGGAGGCCGAGCAGTTCAAAGAGGGAACACTATACAGTGAAGCGGCCGAGCTTGAGGTAGAAACAGAGGAAAGACACACTTCTCCACTGGTACAATACGAGGATTCTCCAGAGAGTGATAAGGGCCGCGGATCACCGGAACTGGAGGAAAGCATCCCTACTAGGACTCCATCACTGGTGCTTCCAGAATTGGGACTTGAGGAGGCTGATCAAGGTGAGCGGACTCCGGAAAAAGAAGATGACAAAGCCACGGCTGAGGAGGAGGTCGAGGTGGCAGCCGCAGAAGGGGAGAAAGTGACAGAAGATCTGGGAGAAACTCATACAGAAGGAATCCAGACTGACCCTGTAGCCCCGGACTGGCTACAGAGAGAACTTGCAAAGAAGAAACAGGTGATTGTTGAAGACACTCCTCTAGACTGGGATGAAATGTTATCTCAGATCGGCAAAGGGAAGAAGAAGAAGGTTGCAAGGGTGATTTCCCGGGTGGAAAGGGATGAGGTGCATAACCGGGTAGTTCATATCGCCACCCCTGCTGCAGATAAAATAAGAGATGAGGTAACAAGCCAGGATTACAATGTTCAAACTATTAACCTTGGGCCGGCCTCCCTGGAGCAGGATATTGAGGAATTTGAAGGGTCGAGTGCTATAATTGTTGACAGACTAAAGAAGGAGACCCAATCAAAATGAGAGCTGAAAAGAGAAAATGAAATATTGAGGAAATGTCTGGAGGAGGTAATGAGGCCTCTACAGTCTCTCCATCCTTCCTCTTCTCAGACTCCGAGTTTTCTGCCTAAGGAGACAATCTCCAAAATTGAAAAGATGAAGGCCTCCGCTCAGGCTGCCACAGACTGGTTAATGGGTGTCCAAAAAATAGGGGATGAAGCTATCAAAGAGATCCTATCTGTGGGCAAGGATGCAGTTTGGGAAAAGGAGCTGTTAGAGAGCATCTTGTCTCAGGATAAGAATGACATAGATCTCCTGCTGCAGAAATCAAGGACTATTCTAGGATATGGCAAGGATCAGTTGGGCATAGATGGAATCCTTCCTTCTGCTAGATTGGATGAACCATGGGAGTGGTTTGAGGCATTGCAGATTAGGCAGGGAGGCCTGAAAAAGATACAAAAATGAAGGAAATCAATTGATGCTGACCTCACTGCAATTTATGATGGTTGCATTGCCTTCTTTGAGGTAATGACAGGGAGGAAGAAAATAGCTCCCAAATATTTGAGCTTAGATCAACTGAAAGAATGGTGGCATGAGGTTTAATCCCTGAAATCTGATGGAACTGTCACCTCCCATTTGCTTGATGATGCAGCTACATACTTGGCAGTGATAGATAGGTACATGGCCAATAGGGAGGACTGGAATAAGATTGTCGAACGGTCCAAGGAGGGGATAGATTCTATTAAATGCCGACTCAGGGTTTTGCCATTGTCACCTATTGCTGAGCTGGATAGAATATTCTCGAGGGTCCAAGGGTCACCAGCGCAGAGGAAAGACAAAGGGAGTAGCAGTTAATGCTCTTTTCAAGATTTGTGCTTCCCTATTATTATAGGGCATGCATTGGATCGGACTTCCTTGGGGACTGTGTCTTGGCCGACTTGGATGATGGCATTAAATGTGTGCCTTAGTTTGTTTCCTTGGCCGACCTGTTTTGGCGGTTTTGATTATTTTGTAAAATGTTTGGCTGGGCCAACATGTTTTGGGGGGAAATTTGATAAATAGGCATTTTTGCCTCATTGTAAGGGTTAAACATTGGTTATAGACATAGCAAGACAGTAATAGAGCAAGAGCTATAGTTAGAGTATTTGAAGTTTCTTGAAGCAAACACTATATTCAGAACAGTTGAATTGTTGCAGCATTTTCTGGTGATTAATACAATTGAAGACATTATGGTTATTCCTGGTGAAATCCTTTGTGTTATCTCATCTTGCATGGTCCTTTGTTCTATCTTTTAAATTGCTTGAAGATTTAGGGTTCAGAATTCAAGAAAATAAATTAGTTTCAGTTGGATAAATGATGTTTGTGATTTTATATTTGGAATGTTTGTAGCTATCTCTGGTCTATACTCCCAGTAACTATCTGATTGTAGTAGGCTGGTAAAGTCAACCTGGACCGTATATTCAAATGTGCTTAAGTTCGGTTGTAGATACAAGTCTATGATTTGAAAATCTGTATTCCTCAGAAGATTGCACTGTTCTTGTAAGATTGCCTTGTGGGTCGAACAGGAATTGGTTATTCGAGATAGGTCCATTCCAGATATATGTCATTTGCATTGCTTGTCCTTGTAGTAGTTCAAATTTTATTACTTCCTTGCATCCCTATCTTTTGTGATTTCTTTGTTATTCGGTTAGATCTAGGATTTTAAGATCATCATATTTTCAGATTTGATAAATTGAAAAGGTACAGTTTGCTTGTAGTAAGGTCCCATTGTGATTACCAGCAATTTCACATTTTATCTGAGTTGTTTTATGCATTGTTATGACCTAACACCTGAGAGACCTTGGGGTGATTTTCAGTGATTCGTTATTGAAAATAACCTTTCAAGAGAGATAGGATATCATATTCTGTCTGAGTTGTTGCTGTGCAGAAAACACCATCAACACCCTTGTTGTCACGTTGACAGGTTGGGAATCTTGTCTTTCCCTGATTTTTATGACATTAATCTAATTGTTTGATGGGACCATATTTGGAATCAAATTTAATGATATGATGTCATTGTTTCCAACATTATCAGTTTGATTATTAGCAACACCATTATTCTCAACCGCATAAATACAATGAATAATGTCGTCATAAATGTAGTTTACATTTTTACCTTTACTATTTGCAAAAGAAGATTCTCCCTTTTCATAATTTGGTAAAGGATTTTTAAATACACCATGATAATTGTTGGTTTGATGTCCTTCTACAAATATTGTCTTGCTATCAATCAAATCTTGTACTAGATGCTTCAACTGCATATAATCGTTTGTTTTGCGTCCTTTATTTTTATGAAAGTCACAAAAATTTGCATCATTCCACCAAGATGGATTGAATCTTGGTTCCCAATTTCTTGCTTTAGGTAATGTGATAAGTCTATGTGTAAGAAGTTCTCTCATTGTTGATTCTAGTGTCTGCCCCAATGGTGTGAATCTTCTTCGATTTGATGGTTTTTGATATGATGTTTAGATTCACCATTGTTCAGATCGTTGTTTTGATTGAAACTTTGATTGATGTTTTGGTCATTGCTTTGATTGGTCTTTGCAGTAGTTTCCGTCAAGTTAAATACCAATTTTGCATTTTGTGTTTCATTTGTAGCATCATTGTTACCAGTATTTCTATTCTTTTTCCAAAACTTTGGTTTATCATTGTTATTGTATTGATTCGAGGAGTTTGTATTATTTGATCCTTTATTGTAGTGTTTTATTATCCCTCTTTTAACCAAGGCTTCTTCGATCTTGAGCCCATTTTGAATCACTTTCTCAAATGTAGGGGGCATTGCAATTCAAGCCTGTAGCTCATGTCATCAGTTAGCTTGTCAATGAATAGTTCCATCTTTTCCTCTTCAGGTATGGAAAGAGGATACCTAGTGAACATCCTTCGTCATTGTTGTAGAAATGAGAGAAATGTTTCCCCTTTCTTTTGTTTTGTGTTATAAAGATCCTTTATTGTTATCTCATGTTGAATATTATAGGAGTATTGTGAGATAAACTTGTTGACTAGTTCCTCAAAGGATCAAATTCTTGGTTGTAGTTTAGAGAAACATTCCATACATTGACCTCCTAAGCTTCGTGGAAATAACCTCATCAAGTAAGTTTCCTCTTGTGCAAATTCTAAACTCATGGTTCTAAATTCCCTCACATGATCTATTGGATCAGTTTTTCCATTGTATTTGTCGTATTTAAGGAATTCGTAATGTCTAGGAAATGGTATCATGTCCACGCTTGGATGAAAAGGATAGGGACAAATGTCTTGTAACATGTATTTTTTTGTGGTCCCTTTTTGCATATCCTGAAGTTGTTGTAAATTTTTCATTTGGTGTGTTAGGACAACCACTTGATCTATGTTTTGTGGTTCATTTTTAGCTCTTTTAGGTGATTCTTTTAATCGTTTTACATCAAAGTCCTTGGGAAGTTTTACACCTAAATCAACTAGCATCAAAAGGTATTTTTCTCCATCCTTTTCCAAAACTTTTTCCATAAATTGAAGAAAATTCAGATCTTGTTGTGCGGTTTGAATGTCCTCTTCAGTTATTTCATTACCATCTTTTTGATGGAATCTATGAAAGGGATTTTCTTCAACCATGGTATTTAGTGTTTCAATTACCATTTCTCTAAGTTTCCACTTTTGTAACCTTGTCAAAATTGGCATATAAGTGTTGTTATTTTCACTAAACTTTGATCTTTTGTTTGGATGAGTGGCAAGGATATTAACTAAGTCAAATAGAATGATAAATTCTATTGATGAGACTAAGTCAAAATCTAATTATTTTGCTTTGTTTCATGATTGTAGGATGAAAAATCCTGATAAATAAACTTAACTTAATAATCAATAATTGTGTTTGATAATTTGACACTTTAAAAGTGTAAGATCTTAGTTTAATTTGGGATTTTTTCACTTGAAAAGTTTAGTTTTTGACAAGTTTGAGACACTATGTTGATTGATAAAATGTTTTTCTTCTGATAAAAATTTGGATTCTGATGTTAACTATCTGACTGATGGGAAAAATAACTCTCTGGTTTTTCATTTATTGGATGCACTATAACAAACCTTAGATGTGCTAAAACATAACGTGAACACGCTAGTAAATTGACTGAATGTGCTAACCAACTGGGTAGATGCGTTGTAAAATAGGGTGTATGTGCTGGTAAACTAACTGAATGCACTAACAAACTAGGTAGATACGCTATAAAACATGACGTATGCGCTAAAAAAGAGTTTGATTATGCTAAAATTCTAGGTGAATGTATTGACAGACTGGGTGTAGATGTGCTGTAATACAAGACATGAGCTGAAATAGAGTTTTGATGCGTTGGTTAAACAAGGAAGATGTGCTAAAATAAAGTTTGATTGCACTAATCTAGGAGTTGTCAGTATTTTCACAGTTGTGTATGTTTTTCTACTTTTTCTCAGTAAAAAGATTAATTCTAGGTTGTAATTTTCTGACCAAATGAATATTTTGGAGATGTGTTTTGCTTGTAAATCTTGGAATTTGATGATCTAATTAGATGATACCTTTGAAAATAACTTTAGACACAAAATCCATATTGTAAACATTTGTTTTAGATTCTATGTATTAAACATGTAGTGAGTATTCTAGAATCAGGTTTGATTCTTTCAGTTTTCACAGGTTTGACACAAGTAAAGACAGTTCAAGCACTTTTCTAATTGTCAAGTAGGTCACTTAGAATATCACAACCCACAGCTTGCAACTATGTCAGCTCACACAACCCTGTCACCCCCTAGAGGGCGCTCGTGTTTTTTCCTTTCCCAACTCTTAACCAAAGTTGAATCCTCCACTTTTGGCCAAGGTCTCTGATAGTTATATGGTGAGTGTCTTGGGGTCAGATTCTTCCCTTCCCTTGCACCGTGATATAAAAAGTGTTCAGAAACTCACACAGTTGGATTCTACACTAAAGTTCTTAGAAAGGGTATCTGTTTAGAGCAGAAAATGATAAAATCCCTCAGGAGACCTCCCAATCTTTAGAACAAAGATTTTGGGGATGACTATCTTGCACACTTTTGGTGAATGTAGGTTTCCCCAGATTCACTTTCGTTTTATAGTGGGTTGGAAAAACTGGCTTTGGTTGTTCCCACTCAGGTCGTTCCTATAGGGTGAGTAATTTTTCCCACTACGGCAGGCCTTCTAAAGGTGTTAATAAAGCAGGATAGCAAGTCTAGCATTCTGATCACCCAGTTAAGGGGAGAGCATAAGCCTATTGCTTTCGAAACACAATAAACATTGGGTTAAAACTATTTCTTTAATTAAGCTAGATGCACTATCTTAACCAAAGGAAAAATAAATAATAAATTTAAATTCCTACAAACACCATTAGTAATTTGTAGATTTTTGTCTTTTACCGACATAAATATTTCCAACAATCATCTTTGACAAGCGTATTTTGTACCTGCAAGAAAGAAAACCATGATTAACTCTCAAAAATTTAAAATCCTGAAAAAACAATTAGATGCACCATAACAGTCCTTAAATGCGCTAAAATAATAGTTTTATTTGCTACAAAATTCAGTCAATGCGCCGAAAGAAAACCCCCTAGCTGGTAAAAATAGAATACTGGATGTGCCAGAACAATCGTTGTATGCGCTAGAATATTCTATGGATGCACCAGAACAATGGTTGGATGCACCAATCTGGAAGTTGTATGCGCTGTAAAAACTCTCGATCGCGCTAAAACAAAACACGTCAAAAACCCGTGGACAAACTTTTCAAGAAAATATGTTAAAAATGGGGTTTTTAGCCCCACAGTGGGTGCCAATTTATGTGTGAGTAAAATATGTGCAAATGTAATAAAAAACACAATCAATAAGACATTATATCAATAGATTTAAATAACAATTAAAATAATTAAAGAAGAAATCTATTGAAAGCGTCTAATTGCTCTCTAACTCCAAAGATTTATTAAATCACAAGGGGCTCTCAGATTTTGTAAGCACTGTGACTATTAAAATACCAATCTAGAGAATAAGATGATGTAAGATGCAAGAATCTAATCCTATGTAATGATTGCTAAATGATATGATGTAATCCTGTAGATGAAAATGACATAAAACTGATAAAATAAGCTTAGATGCAGCTATATGAAGATCCATGATTATAAAACTAAGATGATTCTAATATGATTCTACAATGATGATTGCTATTTTACTAATATGATAATTTCTCAAATGCTTCTAATGCTATTTCTACAGAGTAAGATTGCACAAAGTTGGGATCCATTTCCTATGGAAAGAAGCTATATTTATAGATTCATGACAACATATTTGTGATGTGGCAGCAAAGCAAAGGTCTGGATTTGATTTGAAAGAATCAAGGGTGAAGGATGAAGAAGCCTGAGAAGATTATGGAGATTGTTCCTCCCCACAAAAACATTCAACCAGAGGATAGGAATGATCAATGGAAGAAGATGAAGAAGTTTGCCTATAATTTGTCTCCAATTTGTCTCCAAATTTGTCCATGAAGGCTGAGTTGAATTAATTAGATATCAAATATCTAATTTGGTAGGTGCATATGGTGAGTGAAAAGAGGAAATAGCTGTAGAAATATACCCTTGTTTGAATATTTAGATTTATTCAAATTAGCAAGAAATTGGAAATGTTCAAATTAGCAAGAAATTGGAAATATTCAAATTAGCAAGAAACTAGAAATATTCAAATTAGCAAGAAATTGGAAATATTCAATTTAGAGGAAATTGGAATATTTGGAAGAAATAACAATTATTAAATAAAACAAATATTTGAAATTGTTTATTTAATAAAAGAGGGATAATGATAATTAAATAAGACTATATGATTTATTTTATTTAATTAAGAGGGAATAAATAATTAAATAATACAAACTATTGAAGTTGATTATTTAATTAAGCAAGAATAAATAGAAGAATGTAAATAGAATATAAGAATTAAAGAAATGAACTATATAAATAAATAATTTTATTTATTTAATAGTAGATGAATTAAAGGTTAATTAATCAAATAAATGTATTTAATTAACCAGATTTATCTAGACCATTTTTAGGTGTATACACTAACAATATTTAATGTTGCCTTGGAGGTGACAGTGACCATAGAGATATCAAGGTTCAAGTTCATGAAGCTGCTGGGTGAAGGGACAGAAAGAGTAAATAAAGAGGAAATAAAATATGGACATACTTGGCATTATAATCATGTTGATTCTGCAACCTTCTTGAAGGTGCTCAGAGAATTCCAAAGGAAATTCAATGAAGTGGCAAATTAGAAAACCAAAGAACAATGAAGCCCATGGTGCTTGGTTCCATGTAAATGATGAGGCTTATTTTATAGTTGAAGTAGTCTTATCCAAGGAGGATCTTTCAACCATCGAGCCACCAATAGGGTGGAAGGATTTTGATGTATACAACAAAAGTAGGAACTTTTAGCAATGAATTCTAAATGTTTTTCTTGTATAATATATACAATAGAAGTAGATACACATGAAAGAAAAATAAAACTATAGTAATGTTATATGCTTTAGACAACTGCATTTTGTTCAGTTACATGTATATGCTTTAGATAGATTCATGCGAGGACAACAACATGATGCATGGGTGCATCTTTTTGATTTAATTCTAAATGTATATCCGTGTTTAAACTATTCTTAATACAAAAAGTAGTAAGATGGAATTTTTATTGCAAGGATGATCACAAGGTCCATTCTAGAGAAGAGATAAGATCCCAAATGGTGTGAATACCTTTGTAAAAAAATCTCAAGAGCTTTAATCCTAGGAGACTTTGTTAGAGGTAAACTAGAAATATTAATAATCATAGATGGTCACAACTTATAGTTATTGAAGGATAGTCCACTTTTGAAACCATCACCGCCCCACATAAGGAATGGTTTCATGGTTTTTAAAGCTTTTTAAATGAACCTTAAATCTTGAAAAGATAATTAATGATGAGAAGAGAACAAAATATAATTGCCTTATAGTATTGTTTACCATAAGGGGCACTATCTTTAATGTAATGCTTGAGAAGAATTTTTGTAGCATTAAATCCATCAAGGGATGGAACAATCCATTTAGTATAGGGAAAAAATCTTTGATCTTGTGAACATTACTAATCCCCATACGACCATTGTCCCAAGGGAGGCAACAAATATCCCAAGCCACTTTTTAAAAATCACATGACTATTTATCACTAGCCCATAAAAAATTCTCTAGGAGATTTACCAACCTATCATAGATAGCTTTGTAAGGAGCTTGGTAGGAAGAATAATAAATATGGGCATGTACAAGGAATTTCATGCAATTTTAAAATTTTCCTACAAGAGAAAGCTACTTAAAGATCTAGAAAGAGATATTTTTCTTCACCCATTTAATGAAATATTGCTACAAGGTGGAAAATAGACTTTCAAAGGAAAAGGGGATTCCAAGGAACTTGAAATTATCACCTCTATCGACCCACTTCTAGTAAAATTCCTTCAATTAGGAAGGCATGGTGAAAATAATTTGTCTATAACATTGTCCTATTCAGTTGAAGATTGGACACTAAAGTAAGGAAAAAATATTGGAACAAGACATGGTCTCTTTGAAAGAATCATGATTATTTGACAAAGAAAATGATCATCTAAATTTCTCATATGAATAGGGAAGGGAAATACCCTTAACTAAGCTAAGAAAATATTTATGAGCTAGAAGATACCCAAAGGCTTCAACAATAAAGACTACAATAAGAGAGCAAGAGGATTTCATTTTTTCATGGTATGGAATGAGCCAATTTTTTTAGAGGCTTTTCCATTAATGAAAAGGAAGTTTGAAGTGGTAGAAAGGAGAAATCAAATTACTTGTAGAAAAAAATACCCAAATCGCAAGGCTTCAAGAATGACCAAAAGGAAGGTCCATTCAATATAATTATAAGCCTTTTCAAAATATTGCTTAAGAAAAAAATGTTTCTTTGGTGCTTTGTCCCATTCATTTACTTCCCTAACAAGAATTATGTTATCAAGAATGTATCAAGTTTTAATAAAAGTTTTCTCAAGCTACACTATGGGAAACAAAAGGTGATAAATGTGAAGAGCTAATTATTTGGAAATAATTTTATAAGACACATTTAATAGCATGATGGGATATCGACTAATGATAATTTTAGGATCCTTAACTTTGGGAATAAATTTTATATTGTCACATTTGATAATAGACCTTAGGAAATAGTTCTAAATCACTTCCTTATAAACATGGAGTAGGTTAGATCCAATAAAATACCATGTGGTATTAGGGTAAAAACACAAAGCTGTGTCACACTTTCGACCAACTAAATGGTTTCTATCAAATTGCTTTTGGGTGGAAAAGATTCAATCGAGAAGGTTTCAACCAAAACTAGGTGGCAGTGACATGGCATTGATGTGGCGGAAAAGGTTTCGACTGAAACCATTTTGATCGAATACATTTCAAACAAACTATGCAAATATACAAAATTAAAATAAGGGTTCTGTGTATTTACTGTGGACTTAGGTGTTCAACGAATATTTTGTGGGCGAGAGTTTTCGATCAAGAAACTGTTGTAGGTAGGTTTTGTTTAATTATTATTCTATTAGTGTATTAGTTTTGTGTTTACCTATTATATGCATTGCTAAATAGTAAATTTTATAACCTAGTACTACTAAACAATTTAATTTTATATCCCTAAATTACAAATATAATTTTGTTTTTACCTGGAGGAGTGAACTTCAAAATGTAGTTCTGATGTAGCAATGCACAACAAACTAGGTTCAAGGAAACATAAGCAAGGAAGGTAACTAGAATTTGAACTAAGAGACATAGCAATTAAATCACCTCCACATGAGCTTAACTTCTAGGCTACAAATGACTAACTTAAATTTTTATGAAATGACTCATTTGCAACACATATTTTCAAGTAAAGTTTTCATTATATGTGTACATAAAATGAACACACCATGACTGCAATGATATTCTTCAAAGCAAAAAACTCTGGTAGTTTATCCTTTAACCACTCATCAAGGTTGTAACACATGTTTTCTCTTGATCGACTCAATGCCAGTGAGCAAGAAACAACAAAAACAATATCAATATCCAAAACTATTATGTAATAATACTATAGCACTGACAAATGCATCAAAGTAAAAATTAGATAAGAAACAAAAAATTTACGCACCAAAGTAGATAACTAGATAAGCAACAAAAAAAAAAAATTCTCTTTATACAATTTAACAAATTGTTCTTCTCAAACTACCAAATTCCTCTTTTACTGCCATCTAAGCTAAGCTACGCTAAGAGAAAACAACAAATGATTAAATCTATTACAACATGAATAATTTCTTAGGAAAATGTCAACAAGCTCAATAAGTGTAGCACATAAAGTCATTCAAAGGAGCAAACCAAAACTACAAATCATCTCAATTAGAAAGAAAAAGAGAAATATATTTATTAAGCTTCCCTTTGGTTTGGACAAAAACATATTTAAGCATTTTCAATCATTGTTTAGGTATCCTGTTCCCAATTTCCAAATAATTTGAGTGAATTAAAATGGGAATTCAAACTCCCAAATTCTCTCATGCTTTACATTTCTTTTTTCTGATAAAATTTGTTGCAGTGCTTAAAATTTGTTTGAATTTTAATTAAAAATATTTGTGAAAACTTTCACTCATTTTAAATGGGTTTATTTCATATTGATAAGAGTTCTTAGCCAAGAATTATTTTTAATACATTACATGTATCAAAAAACTCTATCAATAAAAAGGGGTTGCAATTCAACTTCAATCCCTACTAAAGACTACACATGTTGGTTTGGAAAAAACAGTCATCCTGATTTTAGAAAATTATGTGCAGCAGTTTGTCAAAATCCTATGCCAGTGAAAGTATTACTCTATCATCTTCTATATTCTCATGCATTGGACGTCCGATCAACAAAAACTACATATTCAGTTACAAATACTCTATGTAGAATTAGTTTTAGCCATACATTTTTTCATGAACGATATGATGGGCTTATAATTATATATGTGATATCAACATGGCTAAACATATATGTTGCTTTGTGCATATCACATACTAACCCAAGAATAAACTAACACCAATGAACCAAGTTGTCTTTAGGATTTTTTCCATAGTTGGTTCTATGCATACTTGTAGAAATATTTTCCTTCACTTGCAAGGGAGTTAGAGAAGGATTGTGCCATGCATAGACAGAGCAACTGCGTGAAACTCTTAATGAGTCAAAAAATTATATTATTAAAGAGGCATTCACCATAGTTGGTTATTATGAATTTAAAATATTTTGATTGGTGAAAGGTGTGCTAGCCACCAAGCATCTTGATTACTTATCAAGCTATATGGATTTTGGGCTCACATTGAATAGGTTGTCCTTAATACAATGACTACTATACAAGTGGTGTATTTCAATATCACACACAAACATCTTAACTTGTTAGATGAGATAACTGATTATTGATGATTCTAAACATGAACCCTTCATATCCCTAGCCCTTTGTTTGTCTAAATATATGCATAAACCTTCTTAATAAAAATAGTCTCTACTCCTAAGCACACCAAATTTCTTTTTTATTTAGCCTAAAAGAACAAGTGGGGATCAATATCATTGTGGTACAAACACATGCACATGCATTCTTCTCTCCTCCACTCACTCCCACACACTCAAAAGAAATGAATTCCTTTACGAATATTAGGTTTAATGAATATAACAATCAATAAATCTAATTTAGAGTTGTGACATATCATGTAACACAATCTTCAAAATTGGAGGTAATAAAAATGCAAACACTTCTAGTTGATTTCAATGTTCGATAGAGAATTGTCCATTATTTTGACCATCTTTTAAATTCTAAACCATAGTCACAACTTCTTATATAAGTTTGTAGTAGAATGCCAAAATCTAAATTGGATTTCTCTCAAAATTTGATATATTGATTCTAAGCAATGCAAGTTTAATCTTGAATGTTGTGGATAAAAACTTCTTTGTGGATTTGGTTTTTATTATGTGTATTTGAATTGTTGAAATGTAAACTTTCTAAACCTATTCACCATGATCTTTGATGTTTGATAAACTTGTACGAACTATGATGTTTATAAACACCTTAAAAAAGTTTGCTACATTTCTAGGTTCAAGTTCTCCTAGGTTACACCCTTGGATGAGTTGACTTTATAATTTGTATAGATCTATAACTTATGTACATGTGTATTTAATTTAAATTTCATGCAAATAATTTTAAATTATAAAATATTTAATGAATAATTTCACATGTGTATGAATCTTGAGTTTTTGCACGTATGATGATTGTTCATGTAAATGAATTTAGATTATGCAAGATTAAATTATATGCAAATCTCTATTTATATACATATGGTTGATCATACTTCTCATCTAGATGATTAGGGTTCTCATCATTCTACTCAGTTTGAGGAGCTTGCTCAGTCTAGGTCTAGTTTTTATGAGGAAAACCTTAGGAGAATAGAAAATGCTTTGAGATGTTTAGACCAAACTATACATAACTCCCCAAATTTTTCCAATGAAGAAAAATTAGTTACTTTTAGAGGGGTTATTGCATGTATGATGTGATTCAATCATACAATCCATTTGACGACATTGGCACTAAGCAATTTTATATGTCCCTTGCTAGGAGTGTTACTAGCACTGAGAAATTTACATCTATTTCTAGGATAGTTTCATTAGATAAATGTGCATAGTATGTTCCCTTTTTATCAGGGATGGGATATAGTTAGAGGATATGTAGTACTAGGTGTACAAATGAGCTTGTTTATC
The DNA here is from genome assembly GCA_007258455.2 of Sequoia sempervirens. Classification (NCBI taxonomy): domain Eukaryota; kingdom Viridiplantae; phylum Streptophyta; class Pinopsida; order Cupressales; family Cupressaceae; genus Sequoia; species Sequoia sempervirens. The sequence goes on along the minus strand of VDFB02373365.1, from coordinate 25,561,319 downwards.
CTTTAATACATCTTAGATGGTTGGTAGCCCATCCTAGATGGCCTCATAATGGTGAGTTACCACTTTATTTTGTAAACAATTATATGCCGAGTTTCATTTATAGTTAGATGTGGATTACACATATTTTCCTCACCATGCTAGATAGGGCAAAGGGAGGTTTGCTGACAAACCTGAATATAAACATGCACATTTTCCACTGCTCATCAACAAGAGGGAATTAGTTGGTCCAAACCTTTTGGTTCTTCCAAAATGTTTGGAACTAGTAGCAACATTGGATACAACAACAACCCCTACTAGATGTGATATTTTTGACAATATTACCACCATTACTACTTATATCACTCATATATCATCTGATCATGTTGATAGATACTTATTACACCCATGGATTAGACTTCCTCCCATTGAGGTACATCAAATAGTTATGATCTATTTATTCATATCGATCTACCATCACCATCATATGTGGCACAAATGAGTGACATGACTATGCATAATGTGTGTGTAGTCTCCATCACCGATTTACTAGCAACATGCTAGTTTATTAGTGAGGAGTATGGGATCCCTTTGGATGCTTATCGACACATATTAGATGATATTCTACTAGATAGATTAACTAAGGTGAGGTAGATTCATAGGGTACAAGGGGTATCAAGATATTCCAGACCATCTTACAACCCCTGCATAACATGTTTAGATTGATCCTCCAGCTTTCCCCTCTTAGCATGTTCCAAATGAGGTTGAGGTTACTGCAGTTGATATTGTTCTTGGCACATATAGCACACTTGTTTTTGGAATTGGTATTGTACCATGTACAAGTGTCCCCATGATGTCCATGCATTATTTTGAGATTAGTGGGATTTGTAGAGCCACTGAGTTTGTAGTGTAGGTACTTGAATAATTTATATATTTTGTATTTGAAAAATTCACATGTATATTAAATAAAACTGATTTTGAATTAGTACTAACTCTTGATTGAAATCATGTATTTAGCAATTTCTAGCAATATGGTGATTTTCCAACCTTTGGAGATTTGGAGCATGCTAGTGATCCTATGCATTATACATTTGAGGTGCATAAATAATATTTGAATTACTTGATACATTCACACATTGAAAGTACATTGTAAGTTTTAGATAGCTTTACATATACACATGAACATTAAATTAAATTATGTACTTTCTTGTGCAGGGCCTAGGATAGGGATCAAATTCATCTATCCATAGTCATATTAGAAATCCTCCTCTTTGAGTTGTTTTACATCCACACAAATGTCTTATATATTTAGACATGAATGTTCTTATTGTGATTTGTCACATTATATGCATTTTACATTATGGTTTGTCACATTATGTACACAAGTATATATATTTCTTGTTATGGTTTGTCACATTAAACACATATATACATTTTATATTGTGATTTTATTTGTCACATTATATATATTTTACATTATATTTTGTCACATTATGGTTCTTATTATGGTTTGTCACATTATATACACTTATATATATATATATTTCTTGTTATTGTTTGTCGCATTATACACTTATACATACATTTTATATTGTGATTTGTCACATTATATACATTTTACATTATAGTTTGTCACATTATAGTTCTTATTATGGTTTGTCACATTATATACACTATATATATATATTTCTTGTTATGGTTTGTCACATTATACACTTATTTATACAATTTATATTGTGATTTTTCACATTATGGTTTGAATATGATTTCTTTAATGATCTTTAGTTATAATGAATTGTAAATTATATATCTAAATTTAAGAGTACATGCATGTTAGATTACATATTTAAAATAGGTGAAGCTTAAACACAAAAAGATAATTTGATGTACACTTTATTGATAAAAGGGATATCATTATGGTTGATAAATACCAAATATGATGAAATTCTTGTTGATAGTACTCCATGCTTTAATCTTGTTATTGAATTTTCACATATCTTTAGTTTAAGGTTACATAACTCTAAGTATGGAATCATAATAAATATGCAATTTTGTTATTATTTCTACTATTTTTGTGACTGCCCTTAGTACAAACCAAAAAATAGTGCATATGGTAGGATTTAATGGTTCTATGTTAAAGTTTTGATAGTAATATTCCTTATCAAATCTATGTAGTATGATGTTTTTAAATATACACCTCTTATGATTTTTTTGTTCATTTTGTGTTATAAAGATTTAGCAAGACACTCTTTTTGGGCTAAGTTATGTAATTGTACAAGAATCTCTTTCTAATCAAGAATGTATCCCTCTTGCAAATGATGTATCTAATAAAAATGGCATTGAATTCTTAATTATAAAGGTAATGAAGATGCTTCATGCTCTTATGGGAAAATAATCATTGATAGCACCATATAGCATATTCTCGGTCTCTTTTGTATTATGGAACTTATATTGAATATTATGTTTGTTTAACGAAGAATTCAAATGCTTCTTAATCTAATGTGTTAATTATTATGGGTTTCTATGCATGAATATGAAAACTTAACCTTATCCTATTTCAAATTATGATAATTATAGATTTCATTGACATAAAGGGAAATAATTAATTATAAAATTGGTATTGTTGCCTAAAAATATTAGTACGCTCTATTTCCTTATTTTATAAAAAAGTGACTTGATATATGATTGTATGCTAATTGGGTGGATAAAGAATACAAAGATATCCTTGTAGCAATAGTACTAGTTAATGTTGTAAAAAACTTACTGAGTTTTGTTACATAAAGGAGAAATTGAGGATAGAAAATCTATGCTCAATAGTGGTGTTATTATGAGATAAAACTATTATTATACAAACCAACCTAGAACATTGGTAGGAAAAAATATATTTAGTATATATAGTATCATACTAAATATGTTTATTGTGAATAAAATACAAAAAATTAAATGGTACCATATCAATTTTATCTCTAGTTAAATCCATACTTGATATGATCCTAAGTAGAGATTCTTATCTACTAGTTTAGCTACTATGGAAAACAAACCTACTACCATTGTACCTAGTTTAGCTAGTGCTAAAAAGCTCTATGGAAAACATTGTAATGGGCTTGAGATTCCACTAAGGTTTAGATACGACAAAAAAATAAATTTTAAAAAATAAGGTGGAATTTTACACCCAACTTTTAGTGATTTATGTCTTTAATTGATTCTAAATTTTGTACGATCTAATAGAATTTGATGAAATAATTTAAACATGAATTATTCATTAAACAAAATTATTACAAGGAAGCAAATGTTGTTGTCGATAGTTTAACCAAAGCATGAAATTAATTATATATATATGTCAATTTTATTAGAAAAGAAACAACATAGTACCAAGTGCTAGTAGTTGTTGTCATTGATGTCAACACTTGAGGAGAATTGTGTAAGATGGTTGGAAGTGGTTGTCATGTATGTAAGCACTGATCATTGGTTGTCTTTGGCATCAACACTTGATGAAGATTGTTATATGTTTGGTAGTGGTTGATGAGCTGCTTGTTAGTAGCTGATGATAAAAATTGGTGAATTGCTTGTGGTTGACATTGTTGTCAGCACTTAAAAAGGGAGATAGTTGGAATTTGATGTACCATATGTCAAGTACTTGGTGAGAGATTGTTGAAGTGTTTGTTGCTTAGCATTGGTTGTCATTATTGATAACATTCAGGTTGGGTTAACATTGATGTATGGATATTCTTGTTGAAGTTCATGGTTGGATGTTATGTCTTATCTGATGGTTTTAAAAGTTCATGGTTGGATGCCATGTCTTATCTAAGAAGTATTGAGTATGATTTATGTCAATAGAGATTATTTTATAATGATATATTAAGATATGAGGATTAGAAGCATTGTTGATGGTGGAGAGATGTTGTTGATGATATACAATATGTTGTTCTCCCCCTCTCTCTCTCCTAATGTGGCTGAAGAAGTATGAGTTGTTGAAATGAAGTTATGGCCTTCACAAGTTGCGAAAAGGTTTCTATTCCAGGAAGTTGCTATGAAGACTGTTTGGGAGAATGCTTTGTGTAGACACATAAAATTGACCTAGGTGTACAAGCTTTATTTTCTTCGTATTTCTTCTTAACATAATTAAAATATTTAATTATGTCCTATAGTCCAAATTCAACTATTAATTAAATAATTCTCAATTATTTAATTAATTCACATATTTTATTCCTCCTGACTATTTAAATAAATAAATTATATTATTTTATTTAAATGTGTCGCTAATTTCTTATGTTCCTCTATAATTAAATAAATTCCTAAATTTATTTAATTATTATTTGTCCACTATTTCCTTCTAATTATTTAAATAAATAAACTTTATTTATTTAAATACGTCATTAATTCCTTATGCCTTCTTATAATTAAATAAATTCCTATAATTTATTTAATTATTGTCCACATCAACTTTCCTTCTAATTTTAAATAAAATCATTTATTTAAAATTACCCACTTTTTTCCCGTTAAGGGGCTTGGTTGGGTGAATCCAACTGCTTTGGAGTGCAAGGAAGTGTTTTGGGAAAGACCAATAGAAGGTTGGTGGAAAATAAATTTTGATGGGGCCTCAAAGGGAAATCCTGGACCCTCAAGGGCTGGTTTTACAACTCGAGATTGGAATGGAGATGTATTAGCTTTGGGGGTGAAGAAATTGGCTGATGGAACGAATAATGTAGTAGAAGCTTTGGCAGCCTTATTAGCAGTCAAATGTGGAAAAGTTTTAGGTGCAAAAAAAAAACATTTAGAAGGAGACTCGATGTTAATAGTTCAAGTAGTGATGAAGGGGATGATACGCGCATGGCACCTCCAAAATGTCATTGAGCTAATTAGAGAAGAGTTAAACACTTGTGAAAATTTTATGGTGATCCATATAGGAGGAGGTGGAATTATGGAAGAAGATGTTCTATATAAATGGGCGCTAAAATTTAGTGAAGTTGGGGAGTTTAAAATGGAAGATTTCAGAGAGCTAAATTTAGCAGAGCTTTGGGGATAGCATTGCCGAGTACAAGGTTTTAAATGCACAAGGTGGTGGATAGAATGAAGGTGGTTGAAAAGACAAGTGAGATGCATGGAAGGCGAGCGGTGGCAGAGTAGTACAAGAAACATTTAATTTGGTATGGTCATTTCAAGATGGTTATTATTTTAGTTCCCTCGGTTAAGGTGTTGCATTCGTAGTTGGAAGCGGTCGGAATTAGCTCTGCAAGTAATTTTTTGGTGGTGGCGGTGCTGGATTGTTAGGAAGTATGGAGACTAACTTCACCTTTCTTTCACGAAGGTAGTTAAGCCTATTTCATGGAGAGGCATCTGGAAAGCGATTAATGGGATTATTCCTCATCGAAGATGAGAGGCTGGCCCAATGTGAAAGAATGATCTGTGGCAAGGATTTCAGCTCATTGAAGCACTGCTACAGAACCAATATGGATGTATAATCCTTAATTGCGGCGTGGGGATTGTATTTAGGTGAACCAGTGGAATTCGTGAAAAAGGTAATGAAGAAAATAGGGCATGAAGATTTTCTGCTAGATTTGGAGTCGATTTTTGAATGGGCAATTTTGGGTGTTGGTTTAGATTATTCTGAGGGCTTAGTGGATGAGGAAATGGAGGATCCTTTTGGGGTGTCAGGGCTCAAACCATTTTTTTGCTGGCCAAAAGGTAATTACAAAGTGCATTGCCGAGAGGAAGCTTGTTTGGGTTGGAAAGCGCTCAAGCTTTTCATCAAACTCATGGAGGTTGAAGAATTCATCGAGCGAGCAAAGGTAGAGATGCAGGGTAAGAAAGTGAAAGGGAAACTTCTGAAGAAGAGGTCAGGGAGACACCAGAAGAGGAAGCCTCTGCAATTAATAGCCAAGGAAGCGTTGGGTCCGGGTGTAGTGCTTTAAATTTGGTCTTGTCATTTTGAACTGTTTTATAAATTTCTTTTTGTGGCTAAAACAAAGAAGGGCGTTGGGTTGAATTTAGAATGATGGTTAAAGCTTAGGTGCTCTAGTATTGGTGAATGGTAATGATGTAAGCTTTGTTTTGGTAGAATTCACAACTTTTAGAAGTAGAAGGGGTTAGGTGGCTGGTGTTTGTCTAAATTTGCACGTTAAGGTGCTTCTAGTTTCTGTTTGATGAATATATTTTGGTGGGTACTGAACTTGAAAGATGATGTAATATTTTTATTTAAAAGCAATACAAATCCTTGTGTTAACGACCAAAAAAAAAATTACCCACTTTCTATTTTCCCACCAAGTAAATAATTTAAAATCATTATTTATTGTCACATGACCCCACCACTTTTGAATTAAATTAATTCTTAATTCAAAAGGTCAACTCAGCCTCTCAAATAAAATAATTTTAAATTATTATTTGATTTTCTAGTAGTCTCTTTTTCCATGCCCGATATCTCCTTGTCACATGCATTCTTGACCATTGATTTGATTTTTCTAAAATCAAATCTCAACCCTTCATTTCAAATTTTACCCTAATGTTTCCCTAACCCTAATTGTTGTTTGTCACATTTAATTTCATCCTTTGGTCTTAGGGAATTTCTCAACTTTCAATCCTAGCCATTCATCCAAAATTGACTTTTCTATAAAAAGGAAATTTCAACCTCATTTTTCACACTTCATACCTCTTGACTTCATGAGTTCATGCTTCAAACTTTAGGCTTGCTCCATACTTGCATACTTGCAATTTCTGAGTACATTGCAACTTTTAAATATAATCCTTCAATATTTTCTTAGGGCTTTGTCATAGGTCAATAGTTGTTCATCAAAATCTGAGGGAAAGCACCATTTTGTAGAAAATGGAGAAGGGAAATGAAGGTCAATCATGGAGGGCATGAAGGTTGTTTGGTGAATATTTTCCTTTGTTTTATGCATTTTTACTCGATTTTACTTCATTGTTTAGCTAGGTTTTTGTTTATACATTTGTTTTCATGCTAACCTAAATTTTTGCCTTAGTTACATTGGTGAACTCGACACCAAAAACACCTTTTTTATAGATTTTCGTATGATTTTTCATCATTTTAAGTAGGTGTAGGTATGGAACGCTGTAAAAAAAACTTTCTAAGCTACATTTGATGAGTTGCGACACATTTTCCTTCGGGAACAACACATTCGCAGTATCAAGCCACATTTGATAGACATAATGACACATTTGACCTGTTGCAATGCATCTACTAGCCCAAGTGACACATCTGATATTGCAAGACATTTGACAGGCATAACAACACATTTTCCTATTGTAGGTATACTTTTGGTTTTTGACAATATTTTCTAGATTTCTCTTTTTAGTTTCATTAGGTTAGTGCTTTTTGGGTTACTAATTTGTTGTTGGTAGCATGTGGCAAGCTAGAAGGGGATACTGACCATTGTTTGTTGATGATTTTATAAATATTTTCAATCCTAAAAGAAAAAAAAACAAACAATCACAACTACAACTTGCATTTACACTTCATGGTCTAAAATGAACATGCATTTACTCATGGGATTAAAATGAACACAACTTGCATTGAAACTCATCAAGGCAAAAATTTACATGCATTCTCATAGCATTGGCTTAAAAATAACTTTTCTTGTCTCGCAATAAGTTGGGTTAAAATGAATAAGTGTTTGATGTGTCTTGTGGTGTAGAGATAACTCCTTACTATGTATGCAATTCTCTTGTGCCTTGTTGCGATCTTGAGAAACAAAAACACTTAGGGGTTGTGTTGATGATGTTTTCTACACAACAACTTAGACAGAATATAATATCCTATCTCTCTTGAAAGGTAAATCTCTATCAGCAAGCCTCAAGAGATAACCCCAAGGTCTCTAATGTCAGGTCTTGACAATGCATAAAAAACTTAGTGATAAATGTGAAAATGCTGGTAATCACAATGGGACCTTACTACAAGCAAATACTGAACCTTTAATTTATCAAATCTAGCAATATGATGATACTTCAATCCTAAATTTAACCCAATGATAAAAGAAATAACAAAAGATAAGGGTTTCAAAGAGATTACTAAATTTAACACTACTCCTAAGATTAACAATGCAAATGACAAACACTAGAAATGGACCAATCCCTCATAAACTGATTTCTACTTGACCTAGATGGATCTGCAATCTTATAGAAACAGTACAATCTTCTAAGGTGTTAAAGATTTTTAGATCATGAACATTCATTCAAAACAACCCTATTGCAATCGAAATGAATAAACCCTCATAATTAAACTAAGCACAATGAATATAAAAGTCTAGGCTAACTTTGTAAAGCAACTAACAATCAGTTGGTTGTGAAAAGTATGGACCAGGGATTGCTGCAAACACCTCAAGCACTAAATCATAAACATTATCAATTTATCTAACATTAAACCTAATGTATTTATAAAATAACTTAAGCAATTCCAAAGATAGAATCACCAGAACCATGCAAGATAAATCAACACAAGAGAATTCACCAAAAACATAATGTCTCTAATTGTATTGAATCACCGAAAGTAGCAACAATTCCAGTATTCTGTTACAACACTTGCTCAAAATGAACTAACTTCTAACTTCTGCTCTACTGCTTAATTTTCTCTAGCATCAAAACTATATATCTTTCTATCTATCTAGCCCTTACAAATGAGGCATAATGCCATATTAATAGAAACCCCCAAGGCATGTCGGCTTAAGTAGAATTTACAATAATAATAAATGGCCATAAAACAAGTTGGCCAAGAGGAATTCAAAATAAGATAAAATATGCATTAAATGCATGAACTCTATTCAAGTCGGCCTAAGATCTCCAATGTAGCTCAGACCAATGTATGCAAAATAATAGGGAAGCACAAATTCTGATGTAGCCTTGCATTAACTGCCTTCCCCTTTGTCTTTATTTCGATACACCCTATCATGCGCCATCAAAAGTACCCTGTCGAAGTTGGCTATAGGTGGCAAAGGTAAAACATTAATTCTCCTTTCAATAGATTCAATATTTTCTCTTGATTGCTCCACCGACTTATCCCACTCAACCCTATTGGTCTAATATTTCTCAATGACTGCAATATAAGTGGCCACATCATCCAACTGATGTTCAATAATTGGAGAATATACATCTTGCCACCATTTCTTCAACTGTTCAAAGTTCAAATGCTTTGGTGAGAACTTCCTTCTCCTTGTCATCACCCCAAAGAAAGAAATGCATCTATTATGGATATTAGTCAGGGTATCCTCAATTTTCCTCCTCTGCTTATATATCTTCTTCAAAACCTTTTTCCTTACTTACAAAGATTCAAACCATTCCGAAGGTTCTACAACTCTGGAGGAAGGGAGAATTCCATCACTCACCAGCTTATCCTTAGTGTATTCCATGATAGTCTTGGTCGTCTGCAATAGGAGATCTACATCCTCTTTATCTTGAGCCAGTACATCTTTCAACCAATCCTTTTCCCTCATTGCATCTCCTCTGGTTGAAAGAATGTCTTTGATAGCATCATCTCCTTTAGTCTGCACCCCTTGTAACTAGTTTACTATAGCAAGAGTGGTGGTCTTCATTCTTTCCAGATCAGATATAGTCTCTTGGGGAAAGAAACTTGCAACAGAAGATGAGGAACTAATGGATTGCGGGGGTTTTATCAAATCTTCCAAATACTTCTCAAGTATTTCATTCTTTTTCTTCAACCGCTTTTTAGCTTGTGCTTCGTTCCTCAATCTTCCCAAGATCAAAACACTTGAACCCTCATATTCTTCAATATCCTGTTCCATGGAGGAAGGTCCTAGGTTGATGGTCTACATGTAGTCACTCCTAGTAACTTCATCTCTATTATTTTCTGTGGCAAGAGTAGCAATGTGGACCACTCTGTTGTTTGCTTCATCTCTTTCAATCTTAGAAATGACTCTAGCCTTCTTCTTTCCTTTACCTTTTCCTAGCTTTTCCAGTAGATCATCCCAATTGGGAGGGGTATCATCCACAACAATTTTATTTCTCTTTATTTCTTTATCAAGCCAACATGGAACAACAGACTCTGACTATACTTCACTCTGTCCCACTTCTTCCTGCTGACCTTTGGGTGCATCTTCCTACTTCTCAGGAAACTCTTCATCTTTATCATGTTCTTCTCTGCCATACTCCTCTTCTTCATGCACTGGTGATGGAGTCTTAATAGGAATTTCCTCTGTCTCAAGAGGTCTGTCTTCTATACTTCTATCAGGATAATCCTTATACGTTACCAAGGGAGTCTGTAGAATTTTCTCCATTTTTGCAGTTGCACTATGAAGCTCACCTTCTTGAAATTATTCTCCTCCTTCACTTGATAGGTGCTCCATATCTACCAATTGTTCTGATGCACCATGTGGCTCATGGGATGGAGAAGCCTCTTTATGTTGTTCTACAATAGAGGTTGTTGGAGAAATATCCTTCTTTGGCACATTGTCTTTGGGAGAAGGAGTTCTTGATCTCCTTGTGTATACCTATGCCTTCTCTTCAAAACTTTCTACATTTACCACTATTGAAGGATCAACTTCACTTTTCTCCTTGGAAGGTCCACCCTTCTTTCTTGAACCCCTTGTTATTTTCTTCCTTTTAGGTGCTGGGGCACCATCCTTTTCTTCTCCTTCACCGGGTTCTTCCTCTACAGATTTTTCTATTTTTGAAGTAGTAGTCCTCTTCTTTGATTTTGGTTTCCTCTATTTCTCTGGATCTTCTAGTTCGGGACCTTTAATCTTAATCTTAAAAGGAGAATCCGGCTTGATCTTTCCCTTAGGATCTTCCTCAGCAGACTCCTCAGAAGTGGAATGGGATTTTAGACCCCCCATCAAATTATAGGTGCATGGCACACCTTCACTTTCAAGCTCCCACACCTTATGTTTGAGCCATAACTTGGTGTATTTTGTCATAGGGTTCATGATTTGTTCTAATTCAGTCTTTTCTTCTTCCAACCAGTCTACTTCTCCAATTGTCCTATCTTTGATTGGCTCATAGTCGTGACTCTAGATTATGTCTCCATCATCCTCCACCTGATCGAGAACCATTTTCACACTATACATTCAGAACACATCAACTGGGAGTCTAGATAATTTCTTCTTTCTTACCTCAAACTCATCCTTGGTATTGGCCCAGTAGTCCTCTATGTCATCTCTGTGGTGATATTCCCTGCTGGCTTTCTTTTGTGCTTCACCAGTGATATCAAAACTCAACCTTTTGGAATGGTAAGACAACCCAAGAGTGCTCATTTCCTCCTCGGAAGCATAGGATAAATTAATTGAAGGGCATACCTCACTAGTACCTATCTTCAGAAGAAAGTCTCCACCAAATCTAGTTTTATGCTTATCTTTCTTAACACTGGCGTCAAAGTCACATATTTGCCTCGTGACCTTCAATAGTATAACATGGTCAGTGGGATATCTTGGAAGCATGTATGAAGCCCTCTGACAACCATCAATTCTTATGTAGGAGAAGGTGGGAAACTGTATGAACCAAGCCCCATACCTTTTGATTAGCTCCTTAGTATCATCTGATATTCTCACATGTTCTGCACCTTGGAGTAGTCTAGTAATGTGCATGGTGAATGCATCATTCACCCTCCTGTAACCTGAGCTTCCTAAGTGCAATTGAGGATAAAATTCATAAATTACATCCTATCCAAATACTCCTCTTGTTCTCAATCCTTTATAGGGATGGAATCTTGCAAGTGCATACACTAAATAGGAAGTCATGGTGAATGTCTTAGTCTGTAGCACATTACACATTTGTTCATGAATCACCCTACTTATAACACCTACCCAATGATAGTTAATATTTTCTTGCTCCATCCTCACAATAACATGGATCATCCAATTCTCGAACATACCTGCACTCTTTAGGCCTACCACCCAGCTAAGCAATGTGATGGAATCATAGACTTCTTGTTTAAACTTTGCCCTGTGCAACTGCTTAGGAAGTTTTGAGAAATGAGACTTTGGCTTCTCAAGCCAAGAATTGATAACTTGTTGTGACTTAATAGTCTCCTCCTCATAGTACCTTTTAGCTGCCTCCATATTGAATGCTACTACATGTGATCTATCTGGCATATCAAAAGTCTATGCAATAGAGACAGGGTTAAGATTAGCCAATACTCTCCCTTAAGGACTAACTATCCTCTGTGAATCCCTGTCATAGTCCCAGGCACATTCCAATACCAACTCATAACACTAAACTGTGGGGGGAAATCCTGCTACATGAGATAAACCTGATTCCATTAGTCTCCTGGCCAGCACTGGAAGATCCTTTTGTGCCATCCTCACCTTAAACTCTTCATAGTCCCATTGACCCACATTTGTTTCTGAAACTTCAGACCAGATTGAGGCTATCTTACTCTCTAGGATCCTGCTCTTGATGTCCAATTTAACTCTTTCTACTTATGAGATAGAGGATCCTTCCATATCACCCTTAGCCATTCTAGTCGATGCCTTGCTAGCTTCAGCCTACATTCATCGAATACTAACATGAAAATACAATTGTTGATAACATATTCATCCAAGTGTTAGCTCAAAATCATGATAAAACCATCAAATCCACTATAAACCATCAGACTGAGAAGTTTGGGATTCCAAGCTAACTGGGGAAAACTAGTCTAGGAGGAACTTTGAAAAATTCCAGACTAGGTGGATTTTCCTGAATAAGGCACAAATATCAACAATAGATCATCAAAAATGAATAAAGGATGCATAGAAATTATGTAATTTATTAGTTAAAAGCATGGAATGTTAAGCATTCATCATTACATTTATCCATCTCATCCAATCTCTAAGTTCCACAAATATTTCCAAAGAGTTCAAAAAAATCCGATCAGACCGGAATTCCACAAAAATGAAAATACCACATGAACTTCGGGGGAAATGAAGGGATGAAGGAGAAACCGGGAAAATCCGGGATCAACGAAAATCCGCAAAGAAGGCAAGATTCCAAATTTTCAACGCATTCCGGGAAAACAAAGAGGACAAGGAAACTCAGGGAAATTCGCCAGCGCAAGAAAATCCTAAAACTGAAGGAAAACCTGAATATCGACGTTCTCACACGTTCTCGCACAAATTGATTAAACGATCACAAATTTGAGGAATTTGGGGCTGCAACAAGTTTGACCTGAACCTTCTATTGGATTTCATTGAACTTAAAGCTCCTCTTAAAGCAAATTGAAAGGGAATGGCGATGCCCTAGGTATGAAACCCTACAGATCCACCATCGACACACAGACAAGCTCAGGATTTAGGGTACTCAACTGCTAGGTTTCAAAATATAATCATGGTCACAAGCAAGCAAGATGAAAGTGAAAAGAAAGAATGAAACTCACTTACAGAACCATCAATCTAATCAACATCATGCAACCCTAGCTTCAGAATACCCAAACACACTGAAATTCAAATCCCGAGCATGTCTAGAATGCCAAAGGACCACTCACATTCATCAATAAAAAGATAAGCAATGTGTACATACCATTTGATGAAATGGAAATCGATTATAGCAATGAAAAACAATAATATAGAATGCCTGAGCAAGCTTTGACAATACTGACGCCTAGAAAACAACTACCAAATCCCACAATTCAGAGGTTCAACACACAAAATTCAGCCAAACTCCACAAGATTGAACACCTCAACTAAATAGAACACAAATGATAAAGCATAATGGAAAGAAAATCCCCCAAAATTTATTAAATACATCCCTCACAATTCGTACGAGTGATCATAAATGCAGCTAACAAGACAAGTTGAAGAAACTCAAAAACTCGATGGAAAAACAAAATTTCAGAAAAATCTGGTCCAAGAGGAATTCTGTGAAGTCCCAAATTTCCCGAGCTGTAGTGTTAATCAATTCGCCAGGCTCCAAATGAAATCCGGGAAAATCTGAATGGATCGAAAAATCCCGAAATGAGGTAAAAACCCAAACTTCATCCAGAACTTAGATTTTCCAATGTGCAACTCAGGGGAATCAGTTAGGCAAGCAAGATAAACATTTTAAGCTCATTCCAAGGCAAGGTAAATCCTCAAAATCAAAGGGCCAAAACACCAAGATCAAAAGCAAAAGAGGGTCCCTTCTTTCAGTGGGGAGTGTGTGCGAAAATTGCACAACAGGCTGTTGCTTTGCCACTCACATATTTTGATTTGGGCATTAAAATGAACAATTTTGTGAGTGTGGGTTGAAAGATTTGTGTATGCAATCTCCTTGCACCTTAGTATGATCTTGGATGACCAAAAACAAAGTTTTCAATTCACTTTTGTTTAACCTTAGAGGGGCCTGCCTCGAAAGAGGGAATGAATCCAATTGGTTTTTTGCTTGGGCCAATATATCAAAGGATAAGAATAAACCGTCAAGTCCTCATGGTATGTAGGCCTTAGCCGTGCAGTGTCCTTCGAAACTGGGCACCTGCCTTTTCTTTTAAAGGTATAAGAGCCCCTAGTAGAGTGATTAAAGCCTTAAGTGGCTTGTTGAACACTTGCCAAGTGCCATGTCCCTTAGTATTCACTAAAACCTTTTGTGTAGTTTCCAAAATCCCTTTCTATTTGTTGGTGCAACAATGGTTGTTGCCAAGCCATCCCATGTTCTCGCAGTTCTTAGTAGAGGTGAAGAGTTTTTCATGGGAGAGTCATGAGAACTCGAAACTTGGCTGACTTGGAGAAGTGAGTGACGTGGAGGGGAGCCCGTGGCCAAGCTTCTAAGTCACCCACTAAGAATAAGTGCAGCTGGAGAAATCCAAGTGGGAATCCAATGAATATAGTCCTTTCCATCCATAGGGTTGTGCTTGTTTTTCAATGTGCTTGTTTCCACACTTCAAGAAAAAATCATGTGTTTTCCAAGTGTTTTCTGAGCCAATAAACACCTAAAACATCCTTCTCAAATATGGAAAACCACATTCAAACTAAAACAATCTCAAAAATTTGCTAAAATTGCAAGGAAACCATACTTTATCTAAACTGCAACGCATCTGACCTGCTAAACTGCATTTGACAAACAAAAAGATGCATTTGCCACACTAAACAACAAAATTGACCTGCTGAACTGCATTTGCGATCTGAAACAACACATCTTCTGAAACTGTAACACATTTGAAACTCTACAACACATTTGCCACCTGAAACAACACATTTTCTTGTCATTTAGAAAAATCACTATCACTGTCCAAATCCAAATACCAAACACTTTCAATCTGTTTCTAGATATCTTTCCTCAGTGGTCTTTGTTCAAAACCAGAAAAAGAATTGGTCAAATCATCCATCTTTGCATCTTTTAGTTTGCATTTAACTTTCACCATAAGTCTACCATTGCAATTTTTAGTTGCATCTTAGGATCCACCACCATCTTTCAGCATAAATAAACTCTTAGGTCCTCATTTTTGTAGACTTTAGAATAGGAAAAATTTCCATACTTTGTGAAACCTTTTCCTTCAAAAGTAGATTGTCATTGAACTAAGTCAAAATCAATCCTTTAGTCTTTGTCCTTTTGTGAGATATTTCCAACTCATAAGTCTAGTTAGGAAACCTCACTTTACCACCTTGTCATTTCACTTAGTCCTACAAATAGTCCTTTGATAATCAAAATAGAGACATTGACCAAACTTTGAATGGTTAGTAAACCTTTCCTAAAAGTCTACCAAAATTGATTGCACTTACATTGTCATACCTTAAAACACTTTAGTCTCCCACCATTCATTTTAGTCCTCATTATCATGTTGCATTTGACATCCCCTTTAGACAACATTGTCACTATTGCACGAGGCTTATTTCAAAAGTCCAAAAAAAAAGTGTCATCTCATTCCCATACATAGATTTGGTTATCTTTCATCCTCCCTCATTTGAGCAAATCTTATATGGTTGAGACTAGGCTACAAAGAAAGAGAATACAAATGGACCCCTTTGGACAAGATGACCCTTACAAATTTCCTAGAGACATCAACTTAAACACAGATATGGGGACATCTTTCATCAACCCCTTTAGTGACATGAACATTGCATCTTCCTCACGCAACCCCTTTGAATAATTTATACGAAGATATGAAAACGGACAAGTGTTCATGGAAGATGTCGAAGCTACCACCCAAAACCCTGAAGTGGCTTCCTTTGTAGAGGAATTACTCTTACAAGATTTAGAGCGATATCTAGCCATGCTTCTACACCAAGGGGCTAAATTTCCACGAGGGTTCAATATTAACACCTTGAGAGAAACATCTCCTTATCATACTATACAAACTAGTTAACCCCAATCAACACCACAACATAATGTAAATAATACCTCCATTGGTGCCACAACTCAAAATGCCATGGTTAATGCTACCTCCATTGGAACTACCACTCAAAACACATCTATCACAATCAACATGACATCTATTATGGGAACATCAACCATAGCACATGCCACATCACAATCTATCCCACAAATATCAACAACTCCATCACAAAATGTTGGGGCTACAGTTGGGTCTTCAACTAATACAATGGGGACAAATTCATCAAACCTTTTATTTGGATCTTCATCTAGTGCTATGGGAACAACATCATCAAATATTTTACTTGGCTCCTCAACTAATGCCATGGGAACAAACTCATTGAACCCCTTTGGGAGGAACAAAAGACTAATTATTATTCAAGATCCTCAACCCAATGTTAATACATCGTCACAAATCAATACCAACACTAATGTCCCCCAAAGGAAAAACACACATTCCCACATGGCCACATTTACCAATTTGGACAAGGAAACCAAATAACACAACACATGACTCCATTTGGGCATCAAAACATTCAGGGTGAAATCACAATAATGTGTCACTTTTTTCCCAAGATGAACATTTACATCAATATTTTTAACTGAATCTTCATCTTCTGAGACTTATAGTAGCTAAACCGTTAAGAATTTGAAGATGATGTGAACTAGTGATTTGTGGAAATTTATGTGTAGATTCTAAATATATTTTTTGTCAAATTTTCCAAAATAAATCATGAATCTTTCACCATCTCCTTTAATGATTGGGTTTAGATAGAAAACAACATTTTTAGAAAGTAACGTTTGTGTCGTACAACATAAATTTTTTTCTATAAAGGATTAAATTCTAATTTTTGAAATATAGATTCTTAACATCAATATCTAGGGAAAGGATTTTTTTTCTTAATTTTTTGTTGCATATTTATTTTTGAATTAATTTTTGAAGTCATTGTAACTATAATTTGGACATACGTGTGTGTCGTACAAAATAAATTTTTGGGTATATATTGAAATCCAATTTTTCTTTTTTGGTTGAAACAAGGACATAAATACCTAGGGAATGGGTATTTTTTGAATTTTTTTTACAATGGTTTACTATTTTTTCACCTTTGCACAACAAAGAGCTTGATGTTTAGAGAAAAACATATGTTTAGTAAAAATCTAAAATTAAATACATGATAAAATGAAAATATATCAAAACTATACTTGTTGGAAAGCTCATTTCAAGGGCTACAATCTTGGAAAATATATTTTTTAAATATTATTATTTAATCCCTCAAAAGGTAAAGAAAAAGTGGGTTTTGGCTAGTTTTTGATAGGTGCGAAGGAGACTCCATTGTGGATATGATTTAATACTAGAGGGATTCTATTCAAGGGGGTTTGATCTATGGGGGTCTTATCTATTCCTCTTTAATTAAAACTATTTAGATGGAGCCTCTCAAGACTTAAATAATTAGTTTTTCTAAAAATGGTGATTTTAGGCAAAAATCAACACTTACCAAAAGTGAGACACAATATTGTGATTTCACCCTTCAAGGCCAACAAATTCTGCAAATACAAACTAACACTGCTAGAATGCACATTCCCACATACGCGTACCACATTCATACACAACAACACATTCCCACTCAAAACACCCAATACCAACAATATATTCCAAATCAAAACATACCATCATAGCAAATTTGAACTCATGGGGTACCCATTACCAACATGTGTGATGCCACAAACAACCCTATAGTAGACACACTCACAACTCAACTTGTTGCCTTGCAAAAACAAGTGGAGAGCATGCAATTGTCCAACAAGAAGACCCACACATCCTATGACTTATGTCCATACCCATTCGACATGACCATACACATGCCACCATTACCTCCAGGATATGTGGTACCCAACTTCTCCAAATACAAAGGCAAGACTAATCTCCTCGAGCACATAAGAGAATTTATGATCAATTGCGTGGACGTCACATACGAACATACCTATCTGATGAGACTCTTCCCTAGAAGTCTCGTGGGTCCTGCACTTGAATGGTTTTCTCTCTTACCCAAAGGAATAAAGTCATGGGATGACCTTGCTGATAAATTTGTAGAAAATTATGCCTATAACATCGACACCGACATTACCATTTCCAATTTATGTAAGACTACTCAAGAGACACTGGAGAAACATTCATTCCATTTTTCCAAAGATGGCAGGGTCTGGCAAGTCAATGTCCTATTGAAATAAAAAAAGGAGAAAGTAAACATGTTTGTTCAAAACCTTATTGTCCCATTAAGATATAATTTGCAAGTTCATTGTTGCACCACTTTCACAGACCTCGTCGAAAAAATGAGTTCAACTTGAAAAAGCTCTTATTGCCAAAGGAGAACTCAAATATGCCAACAAGAACACAAACCCAAATCCACCTAATGACAAAAAAAAATATTGGGTCAAAAACAAACATATCACCAATGATGGAATTGTTGATGAAAAAGTAGTAAACACAACGAGTCCTGCAATCACACTCAAAGGAACTCAACCCCAAAATGCCCCCTTGACCACACCAATGCCTACAACAAATGCCATCTAGAACAATCAAGACCAAGGGAAACCATGTTAAACCCAAATTTTTTTGATAAGACACACATACACCCCCTTGGGTGAACTAATTGAAGTTGTCCTCAAGAAGCTCCTCCAAAACTTCATCACATTGCAGGACCCTAAACCATATGATCTAGGGTAGTTCAAGCCATCATGGTGGGATGATAATGCATTTTGTGATTACCATTGAATAAAGGGGCATAAAACCTCATCTTGTAGACAATTGAGGAATCTCATATAGGATCTTATTAAAAATCATACCATTGAAATAGGCAGTCAAAAATTTTCTTCAAACTCAGACCATACCATTCATAAAAACCCACTACAATATCATGGTTTAGGTAACCCCTCTATGTCAGGTCCAAAGACTAACAATCGAGCCAATTACACTTGCACCAATTTTTACTATTCCAGTGGACCTATCATTAATCTCCTCTGATCTTTTGATGAACATGTGACTAATACTATCACCATTAAGAAGACTCTGAAGTGTAATGTCACCATCCGTCGAGGCAAGGTCACAATAGGTGGTCCTCCTGCTAGACAACCAAAGATCATAATACCCAGTCCCTCTGCCAAATAGTCACAACCCAAAGGAAAATTTAATCTTATTGATCAATTGGGTAAAATTCTTGCTCAAATATCCATACTCGAGCTACTACGCATCTCGCCTACACACAAAGCCATACTTGATAAGGTCTTACAGGAGTCTTCCATACCAACTGACATTGATGTCAACCACTTCGAAGCCATGGTCGGATACTTGACCACTCCCCATAAAATCACCTTTTCGGACCTAGATTAACCATCTCACAACGATGCATTACATATTGAGGTCTTCATCCATAAACACAAGGCTAGATGAGTCTTAGTAGATGGCGGAGTAGTATTGAATATATGCTCCTTGAAATTGGTCAAAGCACTAGGCTTCTCTGATGTGTGTGTGGATGCCACCAAAAGCATTTTCATAAAGGCATATGATGATGAGGAACACTTTTCTAGGGGCATTATCACACTTCCTATTCGGGTAGGGCTAGTAATTGTAGATACAACATGTCAGGTCCTGGATCTTGAACTACCTTACAATATTCTACTTGGTCGACCTTGGATCCATGAAGTAAAGGCCATACCATCCACTTACCACTAATGTTTGGAGTTTCCTTTCGATGGCACCAAAATTACCATACTTGGAGATCTTGATCCTTTCTAGTATTGCACCAATTTGAGAGGTATTTCTAAACACCAAGTACCAATTAACTATGAAGCTTCGATGTCCACCTCTTCCAAATACATCGATCTATCCACACTCACCAAGTCATCCACATACACTCCTTCAACCTCCACCGTACCATCTCCTTCCACCATCTCGATATCCGATCCAAACATCAAGATCTAGGACCAAGGTTGTGGTGAGTACAAGTTGAACACTGCCTATTGTATCACTAAAATACCCAAGTCTCCGAAAGCTTATGGTAGGCCTTGTTTCAAACTAGAGCCCAAAGATATTTTTAAGGTTCCTCCTACAATGAATTTCACAAAATGGGGGGAATTGAACAAAGAGGATATTGAAGATATATCAACCTGGATTTACAAAGACATGAAAGACCTACCTCCGTTACCAATACAGTAGTATGGAAAAGGCTATGAGATGATGAAGGAAAAAAGCTATGATGGAACTAGTGGCCTTGGTATAAACAAGACTAGAAGAAGAGAACCCATAATGCCTTCTAGAAGACCAAAGTATCTGGGGTTAGGGTTTGAGCCAATCAAGATTGATGATCCATGTACCCATGTACTTTCGATGGAGGGTGTGAATGCTTCTAAAAGTGTTGGGACAATCAGAGACTCCCATACCAAGATTGAATCACACAAATGGGAATATAGTTTTGAAAGATCCCTAAGTGACTATGAGCTTGACAAAATGTTCTGAGAACCAGATGAGCCTTCTTTTGATGAAAAATTTAGACAAAGGTTTAACATTGAACTTCTAAAGATCCTCCTAAAGTCCCATTGAAAAGAGAAGATTGGGTAAGACTCTTTTGGCCTCGTGATGATGACAAACTTGAGCCCTCACCTGATCCTATTGACCATGATTTCAATGCATTTGTCCCTTATATTGACCATGATTCCCACTCGTTTGTCCCCTATTATGACCATGAGTCCAATTTTCCTGAGTCTAATAAAGATGACAATTGGATGGAATCCTCTTGGGACTTTGAAGACAATTCCATCTTTACCCTTTCAACCTTAGTCTGCATGCTTTCAACATCATCTCCTCCTTTCTCCAACAATGGTGATGGTATCTCCCTTATCTACCCACAACTCATTGACTGGGATCAACAAGGCCCACCCACTATGGACATTTTTCAGAATGAGAAAGCTATTTCTGAATTCATGGGACTATGAAGGAATACTGAGTGGGGACCATAAAGTTGGATTCACTATAGATCTTGATTTTGCAGTATACTTCATGGAGACCGTGCAATCCTCTAGTCACAAAACTAACAAAAATAAAACAAAAAAAGACACATCTTTAGGTGAATACCGCAAGGCACCTTCTGACGATACAAAAGTAAAAAGAAAGGATGTATTCGAGGGTGAAAAAATCTTCGAGGCACCCAAGGATGGAGGATTGGAATTTCTTCCTATTACCTAGGAGAAATCAGCTATGCTCATTGAGGACACCATAGAAGTCAATATAGCCACACCAGAGGATCCCAAAACCATTCTCTTTGCAACATCATTGACAAAAGAAGAAAAGCCATAATTTCAAAATTTCTTCAAAGAATGTAAGATCAATTTCGCATGGTCCTATGCCAATATGCCAAGATTGGATCCAACACTAGTTTTGCACCATCTTCCTTACTTCTAGACACCAAACCAGTCAAAAAAAGCTACAAAAGATGCACCCGTAGATTGCCTTACTAGTTAATGTTGAGCTTAAAAAGTTACTAGATGTGGGGTTCATAAGATTAATAGATTACACCAACTGGATTTCAAACCTTGTACCTGTCACTAAGATGATGGCCAAATACACATTTGTACAAACTTCCATGATCTGAACAAGGTATGCCTGAAGGATGATTTTCCACATCCAAACATAGACATCATTGTGGATCTTACAATAGGATACAAGATGATGTCCCTCATGGATGGTTTCTCAAGATACAATCAGATTCACATCACCCCATAAGATCAACACAAAACAACCTTCACTTGTCCTTGGGGTACATATTGCTGGAATGTTATGCTTTTTGGCCTAAAGAATGTAGGTGCCACGTATCAACATGCCATGACCACAATATTTCATGACCTTATGCGCATGCTAATGGAAGACTACATTGATGACCTCCTAGAGAAGTCTTTGACACATAGAAATCATCTAAAGGTGTTGGATAAAATCTTTAAAAGGCTAGAAGAGTACAAGGTCCGTTTGAACCCTAAGAAGTGTGTTTTTGGGGTGACTTTAGGAAAACTTCTAGGATACATAGTTTCTCACTGAGGCATTGAAGTGGACCTCGCTAAAGTGAAAGAAATCTTGGACATGCCTCCACCGAAAGGGATCAATGAACTAAGAACATTGCAAGGAAAACTACATTCCATTCAACACTTCATTGCACATCTATCCGAAAAATGCCAACCTTTCCAATATCTGTTGCACAAAGGCATACCCTTTGTGTGGAATGACAAGTTCCAAGCAACTTTCTAGCAGATCAAAGACTATATATTGACACCACCTATCCTAATGCCACCTATTGAGGGAAAACCTCTTATTCTGTACATTTCTGCAACCAATTCAACACTGGGGGCATTACTTGCACAAAATGACTATGATGAGAAAGAAAGAGCTATATATTACATCAGTCACACCTTGGTCGGATATGAACTCAACTACATGCCCATTGAACATGCCTATCTCATAGTTGTCTTCACCGTTGAGAAGTTGAGACACTACATGCTGAACCATAAGACACAACTACTGGAAAAGATTGATCCATTGAAGTATCTCCTCAGTCAGGTAGCGTTAATAGGTTGGTTGGAAAAATGGGTTATGATACTAAGTATGGCATATAGTACATGGAACATAAAGCTATAAAAGGACAGGTGATAGCCGATCAACTCACTGACACACCCATACAAGGTGATCATCCTTTGGTAGATGACTTCCCCAACAAATCCATCTTTCATGTAGACCCTAAATCACCTTGGAAGCTCTATTTTGATGGGTCCCATACAGGTCATGGCTTGGGGGTAGGTATATTGTTCATCACACCACACAAAGACTCTATTCCTAAGTCATTTTAGATAGCCTTCCCATGTACTAATAACATTGTGGAACATGAGGCACTCGTCACAGGACTCTGCATGGTCATAAAATGGAAATTCAAAGCTCTCCTAGTCTTTGGAGATTCTTAGTTGGTTATCAATCAGGTCAATGATGAGTACGGCACCAAGGATGAAAAGTTGATACCTTATAAACACATGGTTTATAGCTTTCTGTCATATTTCCACATGATATCTTTTGAGAAAGTTCCTAGGGTACAAAACAAGGTAGCAAATGTAATGGCTACGATTGGATCTCTCTTAGACATTCCCAACAATGTGCCACAATTTGAGTTCTTAGTGGAACAACTGTTGGTTCCTGCTTATGATGTTCCAGAGTCAGAAATGGTTTGTGAGCTTGTTGGTCCCAACTCCTCTTGGTATCAAGACATATATGATTACCTCCAATCCTAGACCCTCTCACCGAACCTTTCCAATAACCAACATAAATCCTTTATCCACAAAGCTGCCCATTATGTCATCATCAGTGACACCTTATACTGATGCAACTTTGACAATACCCTTCTTCAATGTCTCGACACTTATGAAGAAATAACAACCTTACATGAGGTACATGATGGTATATGCGGATCTCATTTGAGTGGTCCAACCTTAGCTAAGAAAGTTATGAGACTTGGGTATTACTGGCCGACAATGGAAAATGATGCCTTTCAGTTTGTGAGAACATGTCATCAATGTCAAGTACACAGTGATCTAATTCATGCGCCTATGCAAGAGCTTTGACTAATCACTTCTCCTTGGCATTTTGTACAATGGGGACTCAACCTCATGGGTAAAATCCATCCCACCTCATCCAATGGCCATAAGTTCATTATCACAGCCACTGAATATTTCACCAAATGGATAGAAGCCATTCCCCTCACCTATATAACCGACAAGCATATTTGTAAGCTCATCCTTAACTACATCATCTGCCAGTATGGTGTTCCACAATCCATCATCACAGACAATGGTCATCCTTTCAAAAATAAGACGTCCATGAGCTTTGTGAATGCTTCCACATTCAACACCATTTATCCATGCCCTATTACCTACAAGGTATAGGTCAAATTGAGGTATCCAATAATACAATCATCAAGATTCTTAAGAAGATTGTCAATGACGCTAGCTGTGACTGACATCTACAACTTAATCCTGCTTTGTGGGCCTACTGCACCAGCATATGCACACCTATTGGAGCCACTCCATTCACCTTGGTCTTTGGAGTTGAATCTATCCTGCCCATTGAGGTTGAAATCCCCTCCCTTAAAGTCTCCAGGAAGGGATTGATTGATGATGAGGAGTACCGACAGTCTCGACTACATGAGCTGGAATTGTTAGAAGAATGAAGACAAAATGCCTTGAATCACTTACAGGCATATCAGAATCACCTTTTTTGCCATTATCATAAGAGAGATATGGTCCAAAAGTTTGACATTAGCAACTTGGTCTTGATGCAAAATCCAAAGAATCAATCTAATCATGAGAAACCAAACAATTTCAAGCCTAATTAGTTGGGTCCTTACATCATCATTGCCGCATTTGGTTCTGACATTTACTAGTTAGCTACTCCAGATGGGGAATAATTGACAAAACCTATGAACAATCTACATCTCTATAAATTCTACACATAGCATCAGAGAGCTTGGCTAAAAACTAAAAAAATAGAAAATATCAAAAAGAGGAAAGATAAATAATTCATCCGATAGTGAAAACCACTTCAGTGGCGCTTTGGATAAGTATCATGGTGAAAACCTAACAAACAGGTGCCATGCGTAGTGAGTTCTTGCTTTTCCATCTACTATCACTCCATCTACCTTTTTTCCATAATAAATGCCTAATTTTTTGACACCCTCACGACATTCATCATACTATCCTTCCATTTCTTTCCATGGCTGACAATGGTTGACATCAAGTCTGGCATATCCTTCACCTTTCATTTTGAGCATGTCCTTTTCCATCTCCTTCAACTTGGATAGTCCTCGACCTAATTGGGGGAAACACCCTTATCACCTGACAGTAGTGGGTCTCACACATGGTCACAACAACCATAGAAAGTCCTAAAAAAATACAAAAAAAATCCATAAAAAATTAGAAAAGGTCCTAAAAAATCCCTAAAAATTAGAAAATGTCCTGAAATACTCCCAAAAAAATTATAAAATTTCAAAATCCAAAAAAATAAAAACATGTCAAAATGAAAAAATGTCCACATAACACTCAAAAATACCAAAAATAGAGTCATAGTCCATCATCGCAGTCGTGTTAGCCTTTGTCATTGTCAAACTATGTTGCCTCTGTGACTGGACGTAGGAAAGGCCATCTATTGATGCACCCCTGGGGCATTAGGTTAGTCCTTTTATGTTGTCCAAATGAAATCATGACTCCATCTTTTGTCAACCAAGAAAAAGTCAAGTCGTGTTGAACTATGAGGTCTTTACGCATTGCTACATAGGCAAGGCCATCAATCGATGAACCCCCAAGGCCGCACTAGGTCAGTCCTTTAGGGTTTGTCATAATCACTATCACACACATCATATATCTTCAAATAAATCAAATATTTTTAGTCAGTCTTGTCGGTCACAATTGAACTATGTGGTCTCTGAGTGTATGAGTAGGAAAGACCATCATTGATGTGCCCCTGAGGCCCCCTAGGTTTAGTCCTTTAGGGTCTAGTGAGTCAATTGTCCTTTTCTCGTGAATGTCCTAAATCAAACAACTCTCAAACAAACTTTGGAAATAATTTAATTGGCATTTCAACTAAAATGGGATGTCAACACTGGCATGTGGTCAATTTAGTCCTCTAGTCAACTGTGGTCGAACTGTCATAACAAGTCAACCTATCAACTCTTGGTTATTCTTCAGATACGTCTTTTTGAAGAACAACTCTTGTCATTTATTTATGCTTTAGGATATCCAAAGCATCGACACCTTCATCTGGAATTTTGAGGGATTCTCCTAACATTTGAGAATCAATCCTATCAACATCGACATCATTCAAGA
Organism: Sequoia sempervirens; assembly: GCA_007258455.2. Lineage (NCBI taxonomy): Eukaryota > Viridiplantae > Streptophyta > Pinopsida > Cupressales > Cupressaceae > Sequoia > Sequoia sempervirens. Next base: position 25,535,216 of record VDFB02373365.1, on the reverse strand, counting down.
TGCATCCTTCCTGAATTTGGCATTACTTGGCATCTATCACACATAAACCTAGACTTCGTCAAGCCTAACATCTCAACATCAAAGCACTTGACATCTAAACATGCTTGGAAAACAATTTGGAAAACACTATCATTAATATTGGCATTTCTAATTTGATTTTTTTTCATACTACTAGTTCCTCGAGGATGTCCTGAAATCAGGATTTAGAAGAGTAACGATGTATCATGGTGATTATCTTGTATTTTCAGACAATCATTTTACTAGTTCCTCAAGGATGTCCTGCATAGGATTTAGAGGAGCAATGACGTTTCATGGCTAGTCTTTTTTGTTTGTGGTTGGTTGTGACAAAAAGACTGGGGCAACTAAGTTCCTCATATGAGTCATGATCATCCTTGTATGCTTGTTCTATGTGATAGTACGACCATGTACACCATTGATTTATGTCATATCATGGTGTTTTTTGGCCATTGCAATAATCTGCCCAATGATGATTAAAGCAATACCTATTAGTACTTTGGCAGTATATTGAAGGATTCTTTCTTTGCACTAACATCCATCCCCTTCTATTTGGTTGTGTCTCTTCTTTCGTCTCCTAATGATATCCTGTGACATACAAAAATAATTGCATATGTAGACACCTAAAAATGACCTAGGCCTCAAGCTTCATTTTTACCACTTTCGCCCTAGCATAATTGCTATTTAATTATGTCCTTGGTCCACATTCGACTATTGATTAAATAATTCATAATTATTTAATTAATTCATGTCATTTGTTCCTCCTTGATTATTAAATAAATAAATATTATTTATTTATTTAATACATCACTAATTATCTAAAGTCTTCCTTTGATTAAATAAATTTCATAATTTATTTAATTTCCCTTTACCATTTATGTCTTCTTGATTAATTAAATAAATTTTATTTATTTAATTACGTCACTAATTAAGTCCCCTTCTTCTAAAAAATTAAATAAATTCTTATTTATTTAATTCTGTCCATTTTCCACTATAATTAAATAATTTATTTAATTATTTAAATATTCATTAGCTTTTTCTCCCATTAAAATTAAATAAATTTGATTTATTTAATTTAGCCATTCTCTTGAATTTTGAATTAAAATCATTATTTAATTTCAAAATAATTCTTTTATCACATTCCTCCATAATTAAATAATATCTTTATTATTTAATTACTTGCTAGTTATCTGGAGTAAATAAATCTTATTATTTAATTTCTCCAGCAACCTCTTTGTCCGTGCCAGCCTTATCTTCCAATTTAATTCTTGACTTTTGACTTCTCATTTATTTTCGACCGTTGATTGAATTATTTCATAATTCAATCTCCACCCTTCATTCTTACCTGTTGCCCTAATTTTGACCTAACCCTAATGCACACAGCAATATTCAATCTTAAGCATTGATCTTAGGGTTCCTGTCATCTTTTCATCCTGGCCACACGTTCAAAATTGCAATTTTTATAAAAGGGCAATTTTGACCTCATTTGTCTCTCTCTCAGTCTTTAGCTCATTTTGACTTCTTGCATTCTTAGTCTATGTCAATTTGCTGTCAACTTAGGTCATAGTCATTAACAGTCTTAGCCATTTTAGCTCATTGTAGGGTTATTTTTATTTTCTGCAAATCCTTCAACACTTGCATAGGGCTTAGTCTTTGGTCATAGTTGCTCATAAATCTGAGGGCATTGTTGTTTATCTGCAAGCTAGGAGGTGTAACAGAGGTTAATCATGGAAGGTGGAGACATAGGGTAACACTATCCCTTTTGTCTTCACCTCACTTCCATTGTACTTTGTTATTTTCATAGGATTTTCTGTTATTGTGCTAACCCACTTAATAATAAATTTAGGATTTTCCCTTGATTACATTGGTGAACCCGACGTTGTTATTTCGGCTTTTCGTACGTTTTTTTTGTTGTTTTCTGTTGTTTTGCAGGTACAGGTACGGATCGCCGCAACATTTTTAAAAACAGTGTGACGCATCATATGCGTCGCGACGCATACGACAACTTCAGAGCCGCAATCGCCCTGTCACAACGCAACTGATAAACAGAACGACGCATCCGTTAAACCTGAGCCGCATCTGATACCCCGAAAGCCGCATTCGAAACTCGCGCCGCATCCGTTTGGTATATCATTTTTGTTTTCTTTCAAGTTTGCGGTTTTATTTTTGCATTTCGGGTTGTCCAATCGCAGGTTTTTCTGTTTTCTGTCTTTTTCCTGCATATTGAGCAATATTAGGTTTTCTGTCACTAATCATTTCCCGTAGTGGCTTTCTGTTTTGGGTGGAATTTTTTGTTGTCTTCTGTTGTTTTGCAGAATACTGGCACGCATCGCCGCAACCGTCGCAACGCATCTGCTCACAGAAACGACGCAACTGCCCTGACAGACCGCAACTGACAATTCCAGATGAGACGTATAACAGAACGACGCATCTGACAAACCGAGCCGCATCTGTCTGGTAATACCGCGCCGCATTTGTCTGGTAAACTTTTCTGTCAGTTTTTAGGTTTTAATTACCGAATTTCAGTTTTTTTTCTGTTTTCTGGTTCTCTGTTTTCTGTCTTTTTCTGTGTTAGCTATTCCTGCATGTTAACCAGGTTAGATATTTTGTGTTACTAATAGTTTCTTGCAGCGTGTGGCGATCCTTTTTCGTGTGTCCAAGACCATCACATCCAAAACTACTAACTCATTGTTTGCAGATTCGCATGTCAAAGGAGAGAACAAAACAGTGTGTTTGTTTATTTCTAGCTTAGCAAACTTTGAATTTGGTGCTTTTAAAAAGAATGATGTCTTTCATGCTTGAGTGTGTTTGTGGAGTGGTAGGTGAGTATGCTCTCACTTGGTGAAAACCTTGTGATCAGAAAACCAGACCCATTCTTTTTTGTTAATTTACCCTTCACGATTCGGTATATCGAAGTATCCTCTCCCCTTGCGCATTCGTGCGATCCTGGGTGTAAGAGAAACGGTTACCGACTCTAGAACTTGGGCCTGTTCTGGTGGGAAAAAGTACTCACCCCAGGACGACTCAGACCGGTAGCACCCTGACACCGAGGGACTTCCAGCCGGTATAGAAAAGTGGGTTCTTGGGGAAAGCCCAAGAATCACGAGCGTGGTTCCGACGAGATGGATCCGAAAGGGGACTCTCGCCGCATGGATCACGCCCCACGGAATGCGAATTAAACACCTCTTGTCTTAGTGTCCAACCGTTCTATTGGCCGTTGCTTGATATAGTGCAGGGTACAGTATCATGCCCGAAGATTACTCACTACTGATCCCCTTGAGTAGAGATAGCAATTCTTGGGATGTCACTACCCAATGAATCCGAATTTGGTGTGCTCGAATGACGTTAATGAGCCGTGGAGGGGAGCCAATGCCACCAAATTCTAAGCTATCCGCTCTCGAGAAGGAAAGGTGTTCATCACCAATCCGGGGTATAACTGGTGGGCTATATCAAGTATACAAACCCAAGGCCTAGTGGCCTTTCTAGGATTGTGCTTATCTCATGTGTGTTTGGTTATCCCTTAAAACGCTGTGTTTGTCAAGTGCATTCTGGTTTTGTCACAGTCCAAACAAAACAGTCATCAAACAGATCAAACACTCCCATCAACATACCATGAAAATCACTTTGAAACAAAACTGTCATATCAGTCGAACCGCAACTGACATTCTGAAACGCAACTGCCTGATAAACCGCATCTGAAGTCTGAAACGACGCATCTGTAGGCGTCGCGACGCATCTGTTGACCTGAAAGCCGCATCTGTTAAACAAAGTCGCATCTGACAGTCAAAAACCCGCAAGTGAAAAACTGAACCGCAATTGCATAACTGCGACGCAATTGCTAAACTGAGACGCATCTGCCTGTCAAACTTTTTAAACTGCACAGTCAAAACCAGAGACCTCCAAACTGTCAACCATTTGTCAAACTCCGTCATCAGAAGGATTCTGCCAGAAAACCAATTTGAAATTGCTCAAAGTCTTGTCCCTTAGCTTGCATTGACCACCTTAGGTTTCATACCTCACCCCATTTAGTATCATACATTCAGCATTACATTGTCCCTAGGCTCATATCTTGCATACTTAGGAGTAGGCAAATCTCAAGCACCCCTTAGCAAAATCATTGTTTTCGAAATTAGACCCTTTTTGGACCAAGTCATCACACATCCTTTTAGTCATTGTCCTCTTTGGTGAGATTTCTTCCAACTCAAAAGTCTAGTTAGGAAGACTCATTAGTCATCTTGTCACCTTGTCATTAACAACAAAGTCCTCTAGCAGTCCACATCGAAAACAAAGTTCAAGCTTAGAAGTGCTTAGATAGCCTCATTTTACATTGCATCCACATTGCATACCTTACTCACAAAAATTCAAAAACAAAAAAAAAAAATAGTGGTCATTTTAGTCGTCAATTTGAACCTTAGACTTCACCTAGTGTCATACTTGCATTTAGTGGACATCCCCTTTGAGCAAGCTCATTTATGGTCGAAACCAGACTTCAAAAGCAAAAAAGACAAATGGAAAACTTCATGCCAGATCCCAACAGTCCTCCACATGACTCAAACTGGACCGCGAATGATCCCTTTACCAATCTAGACAATCAACCTCTAGTGACAACACAATCCTTACCTAACAACTCATTCGAGCGCTACATGCAAAGAGATGAAAATGGTCAACTCCTTCAAGAACACATAGAAGCATTGACACAAGACCCAGAGGCCTACCAGTTGGCTGAAACAATAGCACGTCACGATAGGGACAGATTCGTAGCTATGCTCTTGAGTGAAGGAGCTAGGTTACCACCAGGATTTGACATTAACACATTACATGATCCTAATGCCAACAATGTTCACAACATCTCACACAGTGGTCAAGTTCTAAATACTACAAGCAACATCCCTTTTGGCACAACGACATTGCATACCACATCCAACATCCCAAACATCTCCAATATAATAAACGCTACATCTATTGGGGGATCACAGTCATCCACAACATCCACAACACTACCCCAATTAAATACAACCTCTCTTGGTTCCGTGACATCATCGGCAAATCATTCCAATCCTCCTGTTATCCCAACAGCAAATACCACAGGGGCATCATCAAGTCATCACAACTCCCCCTTGACAACTACATCTACTACCATGAACACAACCTCAACAAACGCATTCAGTAGCAGTTCACAACATCCTTTGGGAGGACCCACAGGACGTATCTTCATACAAGGACAACAACAAAACGTTAACACGACAACACAGTCAAACGTCACTACATCCCAAGGTACAACTGCCAATGTGCCCCTTGTGCAAAATCAGCAATTCACACAAAGTGGCCAACTGACTCAACCCATGACATCGTTAGTACATCATAACATTCCTGGTCACAACATCCCCCAAATAATGACACGCATAGCTGGGGGACATATTCCAACATACTCATCCAACGTTCACACTCATCAACATGCACCTAGTCACAACTTTCAATACCAACAACACACATCATACGTACCACAACAACCCATACCGCCACAATACACCTATACTCACGCAAGAACACCTGGTGTACCAGGCAATCCAACGTATGGACATGTCAATGACCCCACCATAGATGAACTCAAAGCAACAGTGCGGGATATGGCGAAGCAAATGCAAAACATGCTCATTACGGGTGGAAAATCCGAAATATCATATGACTTGGACGTATACCCATTCGACACAAACTTACGTATGCCTGCATTTCCGCCAGGATATGTGTCACCCAACTTCACTAAATACAAAGGCAAAACAAATCCCATTGAACATCTTCGCGAATTCGCAACTAACTGTATGGATATCGCCTACGAACCCACATACCTGATGAGACTCTTTTCCAAAAGTTTGGCGGGTCAAGCCCTTGAATGGTTTTCAACACAAAAAGATATCCAATCATGGGATGAGCTCAAAAGGAGGTTCCTAAAAAATTACGCATACAATATTGACATGGACACCTCTATCACTAGCTTGTGCAATCTCACACAAGAAGAGTCGGGTGAGACATTTATCCCGTTCTTCCAAAAATGGAGAAGCCTTGCTAGTCGATGTCACATTGACATTCCTGAAAGGGAAAAGGTCGACATGTTTGTCCAAACACTTCTAGGTCCCCTCAAATTCGCATTGCAAATACATTGTTGCACAACCTTCACAGAATTAGTGGAAAAGGGGGTCCAAATTGAGAAAGCCCTTATCGCAAAGGGAGAACTGAAAGTATGGCTCCAAAAATACAAACACCAACACACCCGCTGACAAAAACAAATATTGGGTCAAGAATAAACATGTCACAAACGATGGTGTTGTAGACGCCAAGACTGCAAGTCCCGTATTGGCTCTGAAAGGGGTACAACAACAAAATAGACCAACAACGACATCGACACCTCCCCCCAATACTCCTTCGAATAGTCAAAATGGTCAAAACCGTCAAGGACAATATCGTCAACCAAGACAATTCCCTAGGGGTCGCACATACACCAATTTAGGTGAACCCATTGCAGACATCCTCAAGAAATGCATTCAACATGGGGTCATCACACTTCCGAAAATAAAACCTTATGACCCCGGACAATTCAAACCAGCATGGTGGGATGACAACGCAATTTGCGAATACCATCGGGTCAAAGGGCATACAACCTCCAACTGTAGACAACTGAAAAACGTAATTCAAGACCTTATTGACAATCACACTATCGAAGTAGGTGGATCGCAATTCAATTCCAACTCGGATCATACTATACACAAGAATCCACTGCAGGATCATGGTCCCCATAATGCTTCCACTTCAGCTAACTTCACCCGAGCCAAGTACGATTACTCTGGGGGACCAATAATAAATAATGTTAGAACAGACGAGGAATACATCCACACCATCACGATCAAGAGAGCACCACAGTGCAATGCTACTACGCGAAGTGGCAAGGTCACTATACCCAATCCGCCTCCCCCTAGACAAGCCAAGATTATTATAGGAGGCCCATCTGCTAAGCAATCACAACCAGCTCCATCAGCTAAACAACCAAAACCTGTCTCAACCCCACAACCGGGAAAACCGAAAAGTCAGTTCAATCTCATTGACCAACTAGGAAAGACTCCTGCGCAAATATCTATCCTTGAGCTGCTTCGCATTTCTCCCGCACACAAAGAAATCCTGGATAAAACTCTCTTAGAGTCGTCGGTCCCAAAGGACATCGATGTCAATCAGTTTGAAACTATGGTGGGATATCTCACCACGCCGCACCATGTCACCTTCTCAGATCAGGATTACTCATCCTCAAAAACCAATCACAACGATGCGTTACACATAGAAGTCTTTGTTCACAAGCACAAGGTTAGACGGGTTTTAATAGATGGTGGAGCAGGGTTGAATATATGCTCCCTTAAACTAGTTAAGGCTCTTGGATTCTCGGATGCATGTGTAGACCCAACAAAAAGCATAGTGATCAAAGCATATGATGACGAAGAACGCTCTTCGCGAGGTGTTATCTCTCTCCCTATCAGAGTGGGACCACTCATTGTCGACACAACTTGCCAGGTCCTGGATTTGGAACTACCATATAACATTTTACTTGGCCGTCCATGGATCCACGCTTTGAAAGCCGTTCCGTCAACATACCACCAATGCCTCAAGTTCCCTTTTGACGGTACAAAAATCACCATATACAGAGACCCTGACCCTTTCCAATATTGTACCAATTTAAGGGGTGTCTCTGAAAACCAAGTACCTATTAACCGGGAAGCACCTGGCTCCTCGTCCAAATACATCGACCCTTCCATGCTCGGGTCATCTTCCACATCTACTCCATCCACGTCTTCGGACGTATCACAACCCTCCACCAACCTTAAGCCCGAACCAACTGATAGAATCCAGGACCTTGGCTGCGGAGAGTTCAAACTAAATACAGCATACAGCATAACTACAATACCTACTCCTCCAAAGATATATGGTCGACCATGTTTCAGAATGGAACCGCAAGAAACATTCAACGTTCCACCGAATACAGTCTTCATCAAGTGGGGAGACATGAGTGATGAAGATCTTACCGACATCACAGGATGGATCTACAAGGACACAGTCTCACTACCTCCACTACCAGTCCAAAAATATGGCAAGGGTTACAATATCATGAAGGGTAAAGGCTACGATGGTACTAGTGGCCTTGGCAAAAATAAAACTGGTCGAAGAGAACCCATAGAAACTTTCCAAATTCCAAAGTATCTTGGACTAGGGTTTAGATCACTCGAGGCTGACGATCGACGTACCCATGAACTTCCTAATGAGCGAATACATGCTTCTGAAAGTGTTGAGACTACTGGGGAATACCTAACTGAAACAGACTCTCACGAGTGGGAATTTGGTTCCGAACGATCCCTAAGTGACTGTTGTCTTGATGATTTGTTTGTCGAACCAGGGGAATTGACCTCTGAACAATGATTTTGGCAAACATTCAAAATTGAGCAGGCACCAAACAGTCAAAACCCCACTACCATGTCTCATGACACGCAACAGCCACCATCCGAACCCCCTCAGTCTAATCTATCCGAAGTATCAGATGACATTGATAACCAGGACTCTCAAACCTTCACCCCTTATTATGATAACGAACATGACACTAGTGAAGGAGAATACTGGATAGAGTCTGATGTCGAGTTGGATGATGATAACCTCATCTACAACGTCAACGCATCCATTTGTATGCTATCGGCATCCTCACCCGAATTCACTAGCCTTGACGATGGCATTTCCTTAGTCTATCCTAAACTAGTCGATTGGGACCAACAAGGACCGCCAGTTCTGGACACATTCCAAAATGATGAAGCCATT
>VDFB02373365.1:25463729-25526257 GCA_007258455.2 Sequoia sempervirens | reverse complement strand
TAGGACAACTTAGAGATGTTTGCATAAAGATACCCCTCATACAAGCAAATAAGGAAGTGTCAATTTATACCAAGACAGTAAGAGAGTTAAGTCTCAAGAAGCTAGGCAGAAAACACAAGGACCCTTAGATTGTGCATGTTTTAGGACAACTTGTAGATATTATGTTAGGAAACATAGTTGCCCCTAAATATGCAGACCTTGAGTGCCCTATTGTGGATGTCAAAATCAATGAAACTCCCATCAAGAATACCTTAATTGACTTAGGAGCAACCATTAATGTGATGACACATGAAACCATGAAGCAATTAAAACTAATGGAGCTTTGACCTCAACTATTGTGTTATAGTTAGCAGATAGGTCTATAGCAAAACATGATGGAATTATAAATGACTTAGTTATAACATTGGACTCATGGGAATACCCTGTAGACTTTATGGTGTTACAACCTAAAGAAAATATTGCAAGATACCCCTTAATCCCAGGGAGACCTTGGTTAGCTACTACAGATGCATTCATAGGTTGTAGGTATAGTAACATGATAATTTCCAATGGAAATGTGACTAAAAACCTAGTCCTTTATCCACCTGCCCAGCCACATACAAATTTAGAGCAAACTATATGACCTACCCTAGATGAGGATGATCAATACTCAATACAAACATTAATGACTATTGAGCGTAGACCTATGTTAGAAATCCAAGATGAAGATAAATTGCTTGCAAACATCATGTAGAACAATTATGGTAGGGACCCACAACAATATGACTGTTTAACATACTTGCAAGACCCAATACAAAACATAATATTGTGTCTCATTTTTTTTCCCAAGATGGACATTTACATCAATATTTTTAACTAAATCTTCATCTTCTGAGACCTATAGTAGCTAAACTGTTAAGAATTTGAAGATGATGCAAACTAGTGATTTTTGGAAATTTATGTGTAGATTCTAAATATATATATTTTTATTTTTTTTGAAATAAATCATGAATCTTTCAACATCTCCTTTAATAACTATTTTTAAACATAAAACAACATTTTTAGAAAGTAACATTTGTGTTGTCCAACATAACTTTTTTCTATAAAGGATAAAATTTTGATTTTTAAAATATAAATTCTCAATAGCAATATCTAGGGAAAGGATATTTTTTCATAATTTTTTGTTACATATTTTTTCAGTTAATTTCTGAAGTCACTGTAACTATAATTTGGACATACATGTGTGTCATCCAACATAACTTGTTGTGTATACATCAAAATCTTTTTTTTTTGGTGAAACAAGGACATCAATACCTATTTTTGAAAATTTTAAATTTTTTTTACAATGGTTTACTATTTTTCCACCTCTGTAGAATAAAGAGCTTGATGTTCAAAGAAAAACTTATGTTCAGTAAAAATTGTAAATGAAATACATGATAAAAGGAAAACATATCAAAACTATACTTTTTGGAAAGCTCATTTTGAGGGCTACAATCTTGGAAAATATCTTGTCAAGTTAAGTTCATATGAAGGTCCAACCTAGGGTTTGAAACTAAATTTTCTGAGGAAAATTTTGATGCAAAATCCAAAGTTATCATTTTTGACACCTTCTATCGAAGGTACCTTCAATTGAAGGTACCTTCAATCAAAGGTCACTGTGTAAAGTCATGTTGATTTAAGCCTTTACCTTTGATAGAAGGTCTACCTTCTATCAAAGGTATAAAGTGATATACCTTCAATCGAAGGTCCTTCGATCAAAGGTTTTACTTTGATTGAAGATGAATTTTAAAAACTTGCATTCTCCCCCAAAAATTTCATTGTCTCAAAAGAGAGACACAGTTTTGTGATTTCACCCTATCCACTCTCTGACAGTTAATGGGTGTCTCCATTAGTAATTGTACCCAAAAAGGGAGGGAAATGGAGAGTGTGTGTTGATTATCATGAATTAAATGCAACAACCAAAAGATACCACTTTCCCCTTCCATTCATTGATCAAGTGCTAGATTCATTAGCAAGAAAATAATACTTTTTCATATTGGATGGGTTCAATGGATACAACCAGATCAAGATAGCTCCAGAAGACCAAGACAAGATAACCTTTACTTGCCCTTGGGGTACATATGCTTACGCTATCTTTCCATTTGGGCTATGCAATGCACCTGAAACATTCCAAAGGGTAGTACTGAGCATATTCTTAGATTTTGCAAATGATTTCATGGAATTTTACATGGATGAATTTACAATTTATGTGAATACCTATGAGAAAGAACTTGCTAATATGGAGAAAGTATTACAGAGATGTCAAGATCATCACCTGTCCCTAAGTCATGAGAAATGTTTCATGATGATGATTGAGGGAGTAGTCTTGGGACACTTTATGTCCAATAAGGGAATCCAAGTAGACCAAAATAAAATTGAGATAATATCCACACTGCTTATACCTCATAAACAAAAGGATGTGAGAAGCTTTCTTGGTCATGTTGGATTCTACAAGAGTTTTATACAAGATTTCAGGAAAATTGCAACACCACTGTTTGTCTTATTGTCTAAAGATGTAGAGTTTGACTAGAAACCTACTTGTCAACATGCCTTTGAATCCTTTAAGGAAGCACTTACAAAGACCCCGGTATTAAGAGGACCAAATTGGATATTTCCTTTTCATTTTCACACTGATGCTTTTGATTTTTCTATTAGAGCCATGTTAGGGAAGAAAGAAGGAAATCTAAAGTATCCCATATATTATATCAACAAGAACCTTCAAGGGGCAGAACTTAATTGCAAAGTAACTAAAAAGGAGGTGTTAGCAGTGGTCTATGCAATTAATATTTTGAGGCACTACATTGTAGGGTATTCTATATTCATTCTCACTAACCATACAACAATCAGGTACTTGATGAATAAACCAATAGTTGGAGTCAGACTTGTGAGATGGTTGTTACTACTTCAAGAGTTTGATATTACCATTGTAGACAAACCAGAAAAGACTAATGTAGTAGCATAATTTCTCTCCAGATTTCCAAAAAAATTAGAAGAGGATATTGTAGATGATTCATTTCTAGATGAGCACTTATTTTCCCTCTCTTTGCATACACCTTGGTATGCAGACATAGCCAATTATATTGTTGCAGGGAAAACATTAGCACATCTCTCACCAAGGGAGAAAAGACATTTAGTTGATTTTTTTCCCTTATTCATGGGTATCTGGATATTTATTTCACACAAGGCTTGATAATATAATGAGGTGCATCAAAGAAGATGAAGTCTATGAAAATTTCAAAGCATTCCATGATGAACCTTGTGGAGGAAATTTTGTAGCAAAGAGGAAAACTCTTAAAATATCAAATACTGGCTATTATTGGCCAACTCTTTATAAAGATGAAGTAAAATACACAAGGAGCTATGATAGATGTCAGAGGATGGGATGACCTACAAAAGCAGATGAAATGCCACTGCAACCAAAACTAGTAATAGAACCATTTGATAAATGGGGACTAGATTTTATTGGTCCTATATCTCCAAAATCCAACAACAAAGAATATATACTGGTTTGCACTGATTATCTTACAAAATGAGTGGAGATCAAAGCCTTGCAATTATCAAGGGATGGAAATGTTGCCAAGTTTCTCTATGAAGATATCTTTACAAGATATGGTATTATGAGGGAAATAGTGATAGACCAAGGGCCACAATTTACCTCAGATCTGATCACCAAGTTAGTGTAGGAATATGAGATCAGACATAGAAAATTTACACCTTATCACCCTTAAACAAATGGTCAAGTGAAGGTGAATAATAAAGAGATAGAAAAAATTCTTACAAAAATGGTGCAAATCCACAGGAAGGATTGGGCAGCCAAGTTACCTAAAGTAGTTTGGGCTTACAAGACAACGTGGAAAATAGCAACAGGTTTCACATCATATAAATTGGTGTATGGAAAAGAGGTAGTCCTTCCAATTGAATTTGAATACAAAACTCTAAGAACAATAGTGCAATTGGACATGGATTTAACTACATCACAAAAAGAAAGGTTGCATAACTTTAATGCTTTGGATGAGCTACTTATGGAAACAATTCATCACACTAAGATTGTACAAAAATAGAGGATGCATTAGCATGATCAATTCATTAAGACCAAATAATTAAATGCAGATGATTAGGTACTACATGACTCCAGACATAAGGATTATAAGGGGGAATTGAAAACTAGATGGCTAGGCCCGTATGAAATTTAAACAACTTTTCCTAATGGAGCAGTTCAACTACAAAGTATTGATGATGTAAGGTTTTCACTTTTAGTGAATGTCCATCGCTTAAAGTTGTATAAAATTCCACTATAGAAGGATGAATTCTTACAAACATTACAACATCAATTGGAACCAAAGTTACATAATTCATCAACAATTACAAGCACTTCATTAGAAGTATCGATAGACGAGCTACCCAACTCACCTACTGCTGTTTTGAAGGTATAATTCTACAACAAGCATCACATGCACATACATGCACATGTGATACTCAAACATATTCATTTTCTGAACCTACAACAAAGTTCACAGGACCTGTAGCATCACACCCCCAAGCAAAATAATCAAAAGGGACGTATTTCTTCAGTAGCCCATAACACTTGCGTAGACATTAAAAAATGTCCTAGGCTTGCTAACATCATTTTTTTCATTGTCTAGGGTCATATTTTTGCTATTAATTAAATAATTCTTAATTATTTAATTATTTAATTTCATTTCTCCATTACTCTTGATTAATTAAATAAATTACATTTATTTAATTGCACCACTAATATCTTTAATTTCTATAATTAAATAAATTTATATTTATTTAATTATTTGTCATTTTCCACTATAATTGAATAATTATGTTAATTACTCACTTTTAGCTTTTTTGACACAAATTAATTAAATCTTATTTAATTAATGACTTGCCTTTTCGCTCACCTTTTTGAATTAAATTTCCATCTAATCAAAAAGATAACTTGACTTTTCCTTTTTCATTTAAATAATGTTTCTATTGTTTGAAAATGCATTTTCCTCTTCAAACTAATTGATTTTGTCAAAAAATTGTTCAATTTCCTCATTCTCCTTCACTTTCAATTTTATCTTGTCTTGTCTCATTTAATTTCAGCCATTGATCGAAATAAAAATCATGTAATCTCGACCGTCCATTTCGCATCTGACTCTATAAATAGCACTGCTATTTATCATTTTGAGATATCTAGAGAATATAGGCTGCAATACTGTTGAGATAATACTTTCTTCAATATTTTGCTATCATAATATTTAGGCTATTGTTGCATACGTATAATCTGAGGGATTCAATCACACTTCGTAGCAAAATGGAGAAGAGCAATGGAGGTTATTCAACCATGACATGAATACTTGGGTAACATCATTCTGTTATTTTGTGTTTTCATAATTGGATTGTACTTCATTGTTGCTTAGAGCTTTATGGTTTTATTTTTATTGATTAATGTCTTATAACCTTGAATTTTCCTAAGCTATAGATGGTGAACCCGATGTGAAGACTTTTTCCAGAGGCTATGCAACATGTGTGGGAATATTTTGAGATTTTTTTTTTGACAAAATCTGCAAGTTTTGTGTCATGGTAGCAAGAAGATTTAGATTAATTTGGTTTAAATTAAATTTAGTTATATTTAAGATTTAAGATTTAGATTTTTTTATAATCTAATTTAGTTTAAGTTTAATTTAATTAGATTTAAGATTTAAGATTTAGATTTTTTCTAATCTAATTTAGTTTAAATTTAATTTAGTTAGATATAAGATTTTTCTAATTTAGTTAGATTTAGATTTTTGAGTTAGCTTAGATTTAAATTTAGATTTTTCTAATTTAGTTAGATTTAGATTTTTCTTTTAACTTAATTTAGATTTTAGATTTTTCTAATTTAGTTTAGATTTAAATTTTTCATTTAGATTAATTAGATTTTTAGATTAGATTAATTTTGTTTATTAATTTTTATTCGTTGGATTAAATGCTAATTTTCTTTTTAGTTTAGTTTTTTATTTTGTGGCTAATCTTTGGCTTTTTGCAAGTTCAAATGTCTAGACTTGAAAACAAAAATATAAACTCTTGTTTGTCGAAGACTAGTGACTCAAACTACTAATTAGTGTGTTGCAGGTTCGATTGTCAGCGAATCTATCTTGAAACATTGTGTCTTCTTTTTTGTAGATTAGATCACATTTAGATTAGTTGGTCTAAAAAGAACTTGAGTGTTTGCTTTGACATTATAAGCGAGGTTAAAATTAACAAGTGTTTGTCATGTCTCGTGGTTTGCATTTTTGTCATTGAATGTGTATGCTCCTCTCGTGCCACTTGGTGATCTTGAGAATCAAAAGCATTCCTTTGGCATCTTGTATAATCACCCACACATTTCAATTTGGATTTAAAATGAACCCTATGTGAGTGTGAGATAAAGGTGTTGTGTATACTCTCTCCTTGCGCTTTGTGCGATCTTGGAGATCAGAAACAACATACTTGTCTTACTTTTGTCACCTTTAGAAGGGCCTACCTCACAAGAGGGAATGACTCCAACTAGTTTTTCGCTCGGGTCAGTATATAAAAGGATAAGACTAAACCATCAAGTCCTCATGGTATGTAGCCCTTATCTTTGCAGTGTCACTCGAAATAGGGTACCTACCATAAAACGTATAAGATCCCCTAGTAGAGTGATTAAAGCCTTAAGTGGCTTGCTGGACACTTGCGAGGTGCCATGTCCCTGATTATTCACTAAGAACCTTTTTTTTAGTGGCCAAAATCCTCTTCACTTGCTTGCACAGGAACGGTCATTCTGAAGCCACCCCACGTCTTCACCATTCATGTGTAGAGGCAAAAATTCCTCTTTGGGTAATGGGACTTGGTGTGCCCAAGAAGTGTGTGCCTTGTAAGGGGGAGCCATTACCACCAAGTCTCTAGCTGTTTGCCTTGTTTGGTTGGCTGGATAAATCCAAGTGGGGATCTAGCGAGTGGTATCTCTTGAGAAGCCTAGGTTGTGCATTGTCTATAAGTGTCTTCTTACACATTTAAACATTTTACACATTCAAACTAGACAAAGACAAGTGTTTTTAGACCATTTTCAGTGTTTTCCAAAATCAGACTTTGCAAAATCACTTCAAATTTGGTCAAAACTCAGTCAAATCCAAGCAAATACACTGTGAACTGCAACTAATTATCCTTCAATGCAACCAAAATCACCATTTCTAGAAAACCGCAAGTGACTATCATTCATTGCAATTGAGACTTGAAATGATGCAATTTCCTACCACAAAAAAAAATAGGGAAAACTTAAACAAAGCCATTTTTTGATCAATCTTGAGCATTACCTAGTCCTCTAATCATAGACTTGCAGCCCCATCATTCACTATCCATCCATATATGCATCATTGCATATTTTGCATTCACCATAGGAAAACTATTAGGACATCCTTTAATTTGCATATACCTCGTTGTAGGCCTTAGTCTTGGAAACTTATTAGATTTGAGACTAGTCCATAGTGACCAAATTGGATTTGTCTTGACTTCAACCTTTTCCACCATCTTTAGTCCTTTGTCATTTAGGTTGGCTCCTCAACTCACAAGGCTATTTTGAGACCACCTTTTTCAAACCTACCATTTAGTCATCTCCATCATTGAAGCTTGATAAACTAGATTTTTAACTATGGCTATCCTAGTTTGGTCAAGCAACCTTGCTTTTTATTTCCCATAAGGTGCTTAGTAGTCATACCTTTAGTCATCACTTTAGGTCATATTGCCATTTTCACCTACCATCCTTTCACTTTAGGATCTCATTGCGACACTCTTGACATTGGACTATTGTCACTTTGGTTCCTTGTCTTGACATCATCCTTAGACATCATTTATACCTTTAAAAATCCAAAAAAAATTATAGCCATCTTGCATAGACATTGTTATAGCGTGGACCTCATTGTGACACTATCCTATTGACATCTTGACACCTTTTCGCTTTGGATCCATAACTTGGTATTGTCCTTAGACATATCCTTTATCTTGCATAACCTTGGTCTTAGTTACATCTTAGTCATCTCTAGGCATACCTTTGTATAGTTACTTTGGACATCACACCAAATCATCTCCATATCCATTCCCTTTTGCAATCCTTACATGGTTGAAACTAGGTTGCAAAGGAAATGAAAAGACATGGCTTTCCCATCGGACAATGAGTTTGTTAACCCATTTGCAAAATCCTCACATGGGACACCTAGACTACAAATCCATATTGGAGAAATTTGTCACTAGAGACTAAAATGGAAACATTGTCATAGAAGAACTAGAGGCTGCTGCCCAAGATCTTGAATTTTCCTTTTTTTTGGATGAATTCTTGGCACAAGACCCTCAATGTTACCTAGCTAAACTATTGATAGAAGCTACCACATTACCTCCCAGTTTTGATGTCAATACATTATGAGCATCATCCATATCCATTAACCAAACTCAAGGAAACAATACAAATATCTCTAGTGGCTCTATCTTGCAAGTTAATACATCTATGCCATTAGGAGGAAGCACACAAGACGTAACAACAATTCACACCTTATTTGGCACACAAGGCATTACACAAAGCACGACCAATGACACAGTCCCTAACATAGTCTATGTCATAACCCCTTGGTTCTACACCTAATCCATTTAACATAATGAACATATCTTCAAATCCATTTGAAGCATCAAGTGCCATGGACACCACATCGTCAAATCCATTTGGGACATCTAAGGCCTTGAACACCACATTATCAAATCTTTTTGGCACAAATTAAAGGACTAGAGTTCACATTCATGGAACTAACACAAACACCAATGTGCCACAAGGTCCTACATAAAGTTTCCCTAACAAGTAAATACACAAGGTTCCTTCCAAGTCAATAGTCAATATACACAAGGTCCAAACACTTCCAATCCTATCCAAGTGAAATACAATACCAACACCTCATACATTACACCACAAATCCAAATTCCAATTCCAACTCCAACATTCACACCACAAATCAAAATTCGAAATACAACTCAAACACTCACACCTCACGTCAACACCAACATACCATCCCACACAAATGTTGGATCACAAAACATGAGTTTAGGACCTTACCAAAATGCAATTGTAAACATCATAGGTACAACATTCCCACCATATGATGTCCTAGCCAATCAAATGTTGGCCTTGCAAAAGAAAGTAGAAACCATGACATTGTCAAATAAGAAGACTTACTCTATCCAAGAGTTATGTCCTTACCCATTTGATAGGACATTATACATGCCTCCTCTTCCTCCAAATTATGTAATGCCAAATTTACCTAAATATAAAGGAAGGGGAAACCCCATCGAGCATGCGAGGGAATTTCATACGGATTTGATTGTCATTGATTCAAAACAAAAATACTTAATGAGACTATTTCCTAGGAGTCTCTTAGGACATGCTTTAGAATGGTTTTCCCACCTACCAAAAAGCATACGATCATGGGATGAACTTGTTAACAAATTTATCACCCACTTTGCTTTCAATATAAAAAATAACATCACTATTTCTAACCTATGTCAAACTAAACAAGAAGAGGGTGAAGATTTCATAACATTCTTTTAGATATGGATAAGTTTAGCTAGCTGTTGTCCTATTGAAAATCTTGAAAAATAGAAAATTATCATGTTTGTGCAAAACCTGAACACAAACTTAAGATATGCATTGGAAACCCATTTTTGTTCCACATTCGTCGACCTTGTTTTTGATAAGATAAGCAAAATTTATAGGGTTTTGTACCCTTTACACATCGAGCCTCAGGGGCCAAAAAATATCAGGACCAAAAAACAAATACAGAAACGTTACCCAAGAAACAAAAAGATAGACACAATTGATACACTGCAGAAACACAAAAAAAACACAAACAACCTAGTTACTAGAAACTAGGAGAGACAACACACTTAGGATCAATAGTAATCCTAAGACAAATAAAAACCCTTATTCATCGACCTTGTTGAAAAGGGGGCCATCCTTGAGAAAAATTTATCGCTAAAGGGGAAATTACACCAAAACACAAAATGCCCTAGGGACATCAAATGATAAAAATAATTTTTGGTCTGGTAACATAATGTGACAAACAATGGAGTCATAGACATGAAAGCTGTGAATAGAACATGTCCCACATTGACTCTCAAAGCACACAACACGAACAATAACACAACATATGTTTCCAATCAAGCAACTAACATGATACAAAATAATCAAGAGCGGGGACCCCCAAGACAACCAAGGTAATACCCACAGAGATAATACACTCCTTTACCAGAACCAATTAAATCTGTCTTGAAGAAGCTAGTACAATAAAATGTTATACAACTCCAAGAGCCCAAACCATATGACCCAGGACAATTCATACCCTCTTGGTGGGATGACAATTCCTTTTTTGAATACCACCACATCAAAGGGCATAAGACCTCATCATGCCATCAGTTGAAGAACATGATTCAAGACCTAATTGAAAATGGTACCATAGAGGTCGAGGGACAACAACAAAATTCCAACAAAGACCATATGATTTTCAAAAATTCATTGCGAGACCATGGTTCTAGAAAACCCTCCAGTTTGGGTCAAAAGACAAACAACCATGCCAATTATACGAATGCCTCTTTTGAGTACACAATTATTAACCACATATGGGCTACTGAAGATCATGTTAACACAATCACCATTAAGAAGTAGCCTGGATGTGCCATCCCTACCTGCATGACTAAGGTTACCATATCCGGTCCTCCTTCAAAGCAACCATAATCCAAAGCCCAATACAATCTCATTGACCAATTGGGCAAGACACCTGCATATATTTCTATCCTTGAGCTACTGCACATATCACTTGAACACAAATCTATCCTCGATAAGGGTTTGCAAGAAACCATTGTCCTACCAACCTAGACGTCAACCAATTTAAAGCCATGGTTGGATATTTGGCCAGCTCTCACCATGTCTCTTTTTCTGACAAATATTAATCTACACCCAAGTCAAACCATAATGACCCATTACACCTTGAAGTCTTCATCCACAAACACAAGGTCAGACGAGTCCTAGTAGATGGTGGAGCTAGATTAAACATTTGCACTTCAAAATTGGTAAAGGAATTGGGCCTCTTTGAAGTATGTGTGGATACAACTAAAAGCATTGTCATCAAGGCATATGACGATGAAAAATTCTCTTCCAAAGGTGTCGTCACACTCCCAATCAGAGTTGGACCAATTGTCTTGAATATCACATTCTAGGTCTTGGACCTTGAACTTCCATTCAACCTCCTCCTTATCCGACCATTGATCCACACCATGAAGGCCATACCATCCACATACCATCAATGCCACAAGTCTCCTCATGAAGGCACTAGAATTATAGTCGCAAGCGATCCCGAACCCTTTCAATATTGCAACAATCTAAAAGGGACTACTCAATTCCAAGTGGCTATCAACCAAGAGGCCTTATTAGATCCCACTACATTGATCCATCATCATTGGCCAAGTCATCCACTCCATTTACTGCACCATCAAACCCCAAGGTCCAAGTCCATGACATTGGATGTGGAGAATACTGTATGGATAATTTATCGATGAACGATAATGCTAATGCTACTGAGAAAGATCATAATTCCAATAATTATGTCAAGATAGATACAAAAGGAATGCAAAAAGATGGTCATGCTTGGATTGAAACCTTTTGGGACCTTGATGACACACTAACCTTTTCCATATCTACTTCCGCTCAAGCTTTTCATATCCATGATAACCCCATGTTTGATTAGGACATTGACGATAACCCACTCTTTGATCATGACCCCACTGAAGATATCCAATCATCATCCTTCCATCCCACCTACCTTGGGCTAGGATATGTATCTTCTAGTATCACCTCTTCTAAGCCACCTTTCCAAGTCGTTAAGGATGTGCAAGCTTCCTTTGACGTTAACAGTACTAAAAAGGATAGTCCCAAAGACTCCATTGATGGAATCACCACTCCTATTTGTCCACTAAAAATTCCTGTCACTTCGCCTACTTCCTCCATCTCACTCACGTCCATCTGCATAATAGGAATGGATCAACAAGTCATAGCTCAATAAAATAATAAAGCAAAGCTCCAATGAACGAGCTATCTTTAAAAGGAGATCAAGAATTAAGATACATAATGAAAATAAAAGAAGACCAAGACAAGTCCCTTAGCCAAAATAAAAAGCTATTGGACAAATAAAAAAAAGAAGAAGATCAAGACAGGTCCCCTAGTCAAAATAAAAAATCTATCGATCAAATCAAAAATAAAAGTCAAAAGTGAAAGCAAGCAAAAATCGATCTCTAAGTATGCCTCTCCATCAAAAATCACTGGGGGCATCTATCAAGGAAAAAAGTCAAAAAAAGAGCTTGTTGATCCAAGGTCTTTGTCCACGTCACTCTCACTCATACCGTATATTCCATTCCACCCATCCATGTTCACATATCTATCATATCACACCATTGGTGATGTCTTTCAATGTATCTTTGATGATGACCCCTTCACGTACTCTAGCTCATTGGTCAGCCAAGCTCCTTTTTGTCTGAAGCCTGATGGCCCACATAGTGTACACATTAGGGATCTTATCATAGCCTCTTTCATCCGTCGCATCTACCACCCTTCATATTTTCCACTTGCACTCGTCATCCAGATCGAGTCCTTTTATCTAGCATGGTCATTGAAATAGAATTAGGGCATCGTCAAGGCAATCTACAAAAGAATGGCAATTTTTTTGAAAAAATACAAAAAAAATTAAAATATCAAAAAAATCGTTACCTTGATGAAAACCTAGAAAATAGGCATCTTGGTGACCAAAAAAAAAAAACATAAAAATAGTAAAGAGAAAATTCATCCAATAGTGAAAACCACGTTAGTGGTGCTTTGGATAAGTACCATGGTGAAAACCTGGCAAACAAGCACCATGTGTAGTCAATCTTTGCTCCGTCATCTACTATCACTCTATCTAGTCTTCCACCCTAATCCAAAATAATGCCTTTACCTTCCATCATCTCCCATTTGAAATCCATCATAAGGCCTTGTCATATTTATCGTGACTTCCAAGCAGTTGACGTCTTGCATCCTTTCTCCTCCATCATCTTTGTGTCTTCCAAAATAACAATTGACATTATGCATCTTTTCGCCTCTCCCATCCCACCCTTAATAAATTGGTCTTATACCTGATTGGGGAAATTTCCTAACGCTTGGATTCATTGGATTCTACACTTGTCATTGGAGATCCACAAAAAGACAAAAAATATAATTAAAAGATTAAAAAAAAGACAAAAGAATCAAAACATTTAGAAAAGACAAAAAGATATTAAAATATTCCAAAAAAAGAAAAAAAATCATAAAATTTCAAAATCCAAAAAAATCAAAACATGCAAAAAACCTAAAAACATTCAGATAACTTTCCAAAAATCCCCAAAATAGAGCCAAATTTAGTCATGTCAGTCTGTGTCATTGTCGAACTACGTTGCCTCTATGACTAGATGTAGGCAAGGCCATCTGTCAATGTTCCCCCAAGGCATTAGGTTAGTCCTTTAGGTGTTGTCAAATAAAATCATGATTCTGTCCTTTGACATTGAAACAAAGTCAAGGGTCATGTCGAACTATGAGGTCTCTGTGCATTGCTACATAGGCAAGGCCATCTGTCGATGAGCCCCCGAGGCCCCCTAGGTTAGTCTTTTAGGGTTCATCAGGTTAGTCAACATAAATGAGACATTGTCAACTCAGACACGACATCATCATATGAACTTTAAACACAAATCTTGAATCAACAAGACAAGCAAGCCAACATGTCTCCAAGTCAATTCAATCATTTGTCAAACCAATCAAACCAGTCAAATCGATCAAAACCAATGGTCTTGTACAAGATGTATGCTTCTTTAAATCATACCTTGTCACTATCACACTTTTTCATTTGCCTTATATAGGTAGTTACATGATTGAAACTAGACTTGATGTCTTATACGATATGTTTCTTCTCCTGAAACTAGGCCTTGCCAAGATAGTCCACCCATCTCTCACTTAGTCCCATGAAGGATTTAGAGGAGCGATGATGTCTCATGACTCATCTTTTATTTGATTGCTGTCTGCAATTTTTCTTGACAAAAAGACTGGGGCAACATGATCCTTAGTGTGAGTTGGGACATTCCTTGTCTACAACTATTTTTTTTTACAGATGGATGACCTTGCACACCTTGGTCTATATCCTACCATGGTCTTTGTTGTCCATTTGTCATATTTTACCACCCAATGATATGATTAAATGCAAAATCCTTGCATAGAAAAATATATATCTGCAAATTATCTCAACTAGCACTATCTCAACATCCATGTCTTCTATGCTAACATTCATCTTTTCCGCTCTACCATTTCTTCTATTCTACATCTTCATCATCCTTATTCCCCTATCCTTTTGTCCTTCATCTTCTAGTCCTCTCATCCCTTTCGAGAGCACACTCATGTTCTTTGAACCTGCTTGTCCTCTTGAGGGGGCATACCACTACCTCCTTGTCATTCTTCCTTACACTGGGGCATATCTTTTTCTTTGACACAACAAGATAAATTGCATTGTATCAAAGAGGGGCAAATGTAGACATTGAAAAATTTCCTAGGCTTGCTAACATCATTTTGTTCCATTGTCTAGGGTCATATTTCTGCTATTAATTAAATAATTCTTAATTATTTAATTTCATTTAATTCATTTCTCCACTACTCTTGATTAATTAAATAAATTACATTTATTTAATTGCATCACTAATATCTTTAATTTCTATAATTAAATAAATTTTATTTATTTATTTATTTGTCATTTTCCACTATAATTGAATAATTATGTTAATTATTTAATTATTCACTTTTAGCTTTTTCTGACATAAATTAATTAAATCTTATTTAATTAATGATTTGCCTTTTCGCTCACCTTTTTGAATTAAGTTTCCATTTAATCAAAAAGATAACTTGACTTTTCCTTTTGCATTTAAATAATGTTTCTATTATTTGAAAATGCATTTTCCTCTTCAAACTAATTGATTTTGTCAAAAAATCGTTCAATTTCCTCATTCTCCTTCACTTTCAATTTTATCCCATCTTGTCTCATTTAATTTCGACCATTGATCAAAATAAAAATCATCTAATCTTGACCATCCATTTTGCATCCAACTCTATAAATAGCGCTGCTATTTATCATTTTGAGATATCTAGAGAATATAGGTTGCAATGCTGTTGAGATAATACTTTCTTCAATATTTTGCTGTCATAATATTTAGCCTATTGTTGCATATGTCTAATCTAAGGGCTTCGATCACACTTCGTAGAAAAATGGAGAAGAGAAATGGAGGTTATTCAACCACAACATGAAGACTTGGGTAACATCATCCTGTTATTTTGTGTTTTCATAATTGGATTGTACTTCATTGTTGCTTAGGGATTTATGATTTGATTTTTATTGATTAATGCCTTCTAACCTTGAATTTTCCTAAGCTACAGCTTGCACTTCCATCATTCCACCACTACATGTAGCCACTACCATTAATTTTTATTTCATACAATTTCTTCATATCACACATAACAATCAAATCCAGTTTTTGCATCACTCGTACCATGCAATAAATTTCACTTCTCCCATCATGTATTTTCTGTAGCTTTTTAACTCCTACTTCATGGCCACATGTTACACTCATGTTGAATTACACTTCAAACCATGATCACCGACAATTCTTAACCATCACTTCATACAATTTCAAATCTTTTTCCCATGTTGCATGGTGGCATTCAAAAAATTTCACATGTTCCATACTTCATTTCATAGCATGCCAGTAGGTACTCTTCACATTTAACTCTCATAATTAACATTCAAGCTTACTACTTTTTAAAATATTTATCATTTGTGCATGCATTTCAACATCATGTTTCAAATTCCACTGCTTATTATTTATTACTTCATCCATTATGTACCTAATAATTGAGGATACCTAACATCTTTAGTTGGGGGGAGGAGTATCCAAAAGGTCTTAATTATTATCAATTTTTTCCTATTCAATTGTTTGCTTATATGAGAAAACAAGAGTTCAAAACAAGGAAGACATTTTCAGATTAGAATTGGGTGATCAAACACAGAGCATAGCCGAGGAAACAACAAAATTAGGTGATCAAACACAAAGCAAAGAAAAACAAAACTTGTGAAGTTATAATGGGAGGTGACATAGTAAGGAGAGAGCTTGTAGCTCATAATTTTTTGCTAGAGGATAGACAATGTGTGCCGATCTTTCAACAGGCAGGCTGGTTAGATTACTTCCTTAGACTCACACAATACAATGAATTTATGACCCAACAATTTTATAGCACCTTGCAAAATGATGAGGCAAATGTGGATGCATCAGAGGCAACTATAGTAGAAGTACCACGTCTTCCAAGGTTTAAAGAAGAGTTTCCAGTGAGGGCAGACACGATCACAATAAAAAATGGATTCTCCTTGCTTGGGGAGAATTTAGACTCCTCACAAGGTACAAAACATTTATATTTACCTTGGATTTGAGCCTCTATAGCTTCACACATTATTAGATATTTAATTTATGATGGAAGACAATCACAATTGTACACAATTCATTTTAAGCTGCTTAGTCATTTATGTCATCAGAGGATGGTAAATGTTCTATTTTTTTGTACAATTTGTTAAAAAACATTTCATCGAAATACACGAGGAAAAGGAATCAGTCGGCTTTGTTACATTTCTATTTAGTCACTTTATTGGTTAAGAGAAGTCTTAGGGTTCAGTTTCCCAATGTATCTTGGGAAATTTTTCTAAACTGTAACAATATAAACAACATTATTCCAATACATAATGAAGAAGAAAGGGGTCAAGAACAAGAAACAGAAGGACCTTCCATGACTGCAACAATGGGAGAAATACCCTTTGGTTCCCCTACTACAACACCTACCTACAAAAATGAGGAACCTAAAGACTAGGGACTACATGGAGCTCAACCCACAAATGTCAAACTTGAAAATGTTGGCGCAAATAGGTATTTTACCTATCTAGTTCACTTATAAGTCCTTTTTACATGTTTTGTTTACTTAGGTCCTAAGAATCCTTCTAGAAGTCTTAGGTGTTATGTGATCTTATCTTTTCATATCATTTAATACTTGTTTCCTGATGGACTCCATAATTAGATTATTCCTTTTACTATTTCATACTTTTTATCATCTCTTTTTGCCAAGTTTCAAGACACTACTAAAGACCTTTTATGCCTTTTATATACTTTTAAGCAGTCTTAAGTATGTGTAAATGGAAATATGTTATGTTGATATATGTATCTATGAATGCATGAATGACTATGAAATTTAGTAGAATTTTATGTTTAATTTATGATTTTTAATAATGTAGATGCCTTAGGAATAAGAATAACACATTGCAACAAGAAGAACTGCCAACCCACAACATAAGGATTGCAGATTTTTTACAGAGGAGTCAACTAACCGGGATGTGACACTTGTAGAGGAAATGAAGGAAATTATTTATAGATTAGTCTATAGGTTTTCAAATATCACTCTTACTCACCAATAAGATAGCTAGGAGGAGTCTAATTGTAGTGGGATTGATTTATGATAAAACTATTATGTGAACAGGTTTCTGCTATGAGCAGTTAAGCGGTTGGATATAGAGTCTGTATTTGGTTTTTCTACTCTTGTTGCATACAATTATTGTTTTCTATTTCAAAACTTAGTCCTCTTCCTATCCTCGAGGAAGAGTTGATAGCTGTTTCATAAGTCTATTTTCAGTCCATGAATAATGAAACTCCTCACAGAACCTATATAGTAGGATCTTCTGTCAAGGAGGAGATCTAGTTAGCTAGTCGTATGTTTATCATTGTTACTCAGTAGTTGCAACAATATAACACGTGTTACATTATAAAGATCAACAAATTCCTATTAGATTTCATGTAATAGTTTAGTATTAGAATGTAATAAAGGAAATTGGTTTGATATCACGGTTTGCTGAGTAAGTGGGTCTTTGATAAATTTTGTGGAAGCAACAACTCGAGCAAGGGCCACCTGAGGTACTATTGAACCACTTTAGTTTCTATTGTTAGATTAGATAATGCATTATTGAAATTTAATTGGTAGTTTTTAGTTATATATTTATGAAAGCATGTGTTATAATTCATGAATTGGAAGTTGTAGTTTAATGTTTGGTTTCATACTCTAGAGGAATTAGCTAAGTTAGGACACTGCATTTTAATGGTTAACAGTTACAATCTTAAGTATTAGGTACCCATAGCATAAGGTAGTTGTTTACATTCTTTTCTCCTATTTTTGTATTAAAAATTTATTCTATTTTCTAGCTTTTACTATATTTGCACATGTGTATTCACCTATACTCAATTGATGTAGGATGTATCTAGAATCTATGGATGCATATATTTTTATAGAACTATCTAAAGTTCTATAACTCCCTGGTTGATAATTTAATGCAACCCTCTTATGAATAATGAATTGTTTAGTTAAGGATCCTCAAGTCCTCTGAGCCATGTGCATACTCTATATCACTAGTTTACTTAGACATTAGAGAGGCTCTACATTTCCTAGGTCATTTAATATTTTGTGAGTTAGTTGTCTCATAACATAGGATTAGTACACTTGTCATGATCTTGTCTAATCCTATGTCTCACCTTGGCTATATATCCAATGGGTTCTCATTTGTAAATCATTTAATTCCAATTTAATACCATTTGCAACCTTGAGCATTACATATTGATCACATTTGATCTAATATTATCTTGCATCCATTATTGAAAATTTATGCTCTTGCTTTTCTCTCTTGTAGAAGGTTATTTTTGGTTTTGTAGGTGATCTTGGAGGCTTAAGTCATTGAGTGACTTTAACATGGT
Organism: Sequoia sempervirens; assembly: GCA_007258455.2. NCBI lineage: Eukaryota > Viridiplantae > Streptophyta > Pinopsida > Cupressales > Cupressaceae > Sequoia > Sequoia sempervirens. Next base: position 25,507,333 of record VDFB02373365.1, on the reverse strand, counting down.
ATTAGAGCTTCAAGTCTGCAAATCTCCTTCTTAGATTTAAGGGTGATTCTGGATTGATATTTTGTTGGGTACATATTGGGGAAAAATAGACTTCAAAATTGAGTCCAAAAGGCCCCAAAACCCCTATTTTCATATAAAACACTTAATATTTGGGATTTTTTTTTTTGGTCCATTTTTGAGGTTTTTATATTTTTGGCAGATTATTTGTTTGTATAGTTGTATGAAATCTATATGGTATGGATCTGCAAGGGCCATATAGTACTATAGGTATGTGTGTAGAGTATAGTTGATGGAATTTTTAGTTGAATATTCCCTCTATGCATTTTGCAATACAATCTTGCATCAGACTAGCATCATCTTTGACATCATTTGGTATTGTTTGCGATTTTTATTATTTAATATTTTTTAAAATAAAAATTTCACTTGTTTTAAAAGTCTTAATTCTTAGGTCAAATCCCACACTTGTGTGGTGAGCCTGAGGGTTGCGCTACACCCCTTGCCACTGCTCGCCCATCACCTTATGAGTGACACACTTATTTATTTATTTATTTTTAAACCTACAGTAGCGGAGTGGTCATATGAGGATTGCTATTTTAGCACCTGGAACTAAAGTTTTTCCCCCAAGCCCTAATAAGGAATTTAAAAAAAAATGCCATAACTTTTTACCAGGGTATTGAAATTTTTCAAATGAGATATCAATAGAAAGCTAGTTTTGAGCACTTCACAGTGGTGTAAGCCATTTTTCTAGATTTTTGCTCAAGTGAATTTTATTGCTAATTGAAGTCATATTTTCCTTTCTGGACCTCTATGCTCATAACTTTTTCCATTTTATCCAAAATTTGTGGTCTTGGAAAGGTATTGAAGAGCTCTACATTTCTATCCATGCAATTTTTCTATATTCAACCCCAAACATGTTTTATTTAGAATCTTGCATATTTTCCTTGTGGTTGATCACTTGGACATATCAACACTTGGAGAAGGTTTTTTCTTTTGGGAAGGCTTAATTTTCAATTTAGATCATATTAAAAAAGTGTATTTTTAGTTTGAGGATCTCATTATGAGATATTGTTGTATTTTTCCATCTTTGGTCCATCTTGGCATTGTAAAATTTAGAAAGAAATTATGGAATTATAATCACACTACATATAAAGTGTCAAATCATAATTTTGAGGAATTCTTAATTGAGTGATCTGGGGGGGGGGGCGCTCTCCGTGCATTATTTTGATTTGTTTGCTAGCACTCTTCTTTTCCATAGATCATTTTAAGGTTCCTTTGTTAGCATCATACAACTATTCAACTTGGCATGAACATGCATGGAGTGCTCTAATGATTTAAGGCCACTCTCTATATGTTGAGAATAAGGTACCTAAACCTAAAGCTGATGAAACAAGATAAATGGATGATTGAACATACTAAATATCTTGTATGTATTCGTATCTCAATATCAAGGTCTATTGTTTCAAATTGAATCATGTAAGTATTATCATGAGGCTTGGAACAAATTGAAAACATTATATGGAACTAAAAATGAAGGAAAAGGAAATAAATTGATAATGAAATGATGAGCCTTGATCCTAAGAACTTTGAAAACATTCAAGACTATATCACTAAGGTAAATGATCTAAGAGAGCAATGTAAAGCATGTGGAATTGATAAAAAAGACATTCAATTGGTCTACAATGCATTGAAAAAAATTTGTCTTGATTATGCAACTTTTTTTTTCTATCTTTCATACTCATAGGTGAACAATGGGGTTTGCATATACTACACCTTCATTTGCAACATTTTTAAGATGTTAATACATGAGAAAAAATTCTTTCTATGGGTCTCATACAATCACCTAAATCTCAAACATTATTCATTAGTTAGGTGAAAGAGTCATAATATTCTAATAAGAAATAAAAGAAATCAAATAATAATACACATTCAAATCAAACACAAAATACATCCTCTTCCAAAGATAAATCATCTAATCTAAGAGAAGCCTACTTGTTCATATTACAAGAAGCTTGGACATGATGAAAACTATTGTTATAAGAAGGATATTGAATGAATTAAAACATCTTCTTAAAAAAATCACATTGATCTACCTTCTTGAATGTTTGAGTCAACATATTCTTCTTCAAAATAGTATAATAAGGAAAAAGGTCATGCTGGTATAGTTACTACACTAGGTAGAAAAGGACAAGCTCTTTGTGCTTCTACAAGTCTTGGATCATGGAGATGACTTCTATATTAAAGAGCATCTCACTATATGGTATCTTCACAGTCTATATTCTCTTCTTTTGAGCCTTGGCCATGTCACCTATTTTTATGAGAAACAATATACTTGAATATAATTGGGAAGAGATCTATTGATATTTGAGGGGGCACTTTCAATGATGTTTTATGTGTATCTTATTTTTCAAGCAATATTCTTTCCATCTATCATATTACCCATGGTGAAGTGGGGAGGACTGTGGAATTCACTTTTGATTCAATTATCATTAGAGAATTGGAGAGTAGAAATATTATTGCTATTGGGATGGTTGATCATGCATCTTGATTATACAACTTTGCAGATTTTATGTTTGATGATGGCTTTAATCCTTCAATTGTTGATCACACTTCTAGTGGAGACTATGATTTTGAGGAGAATTTTTTCTACTTGAACTTTGGTTTTATCACATGTGATCTCATTCTTGAGCCTTGAATTTCATCTCCTTTATCTTTTGTTGTATATGATGATTCTTGTGTTGTCCCAATGCAATAGGATATACATCATCTTCAATATATGGCTACATGGGGTGAGTACTTTATAGAAATTATTGGTTTTTTTGTTAAGTCCCACATTTCAAATTTGGGAGACACCATTGATTGTATACATCGTCTCTTTGATGGAGATGATCCTTCTTCAATTATTGTGAGGGAAAAATTTGACCCTCTTGTTCATTCTCTATACGATATTTCTTAACAATTTGATATGAGTATGAATACTTTTGAAATTTTTTTGGAGGAGGCTTATTTATCTTTAGAGGAGAGATCCTTGTCTTTGGATTGTGTTCTACATTCATCTCTACTAGATTCTGGATTGTCATTTTTCAATAGTGTGGCCTAAAATGCTTGTTTGGAGTGTGTTATATTTTAGCATCACCATGGAGATATTTGAGCATAGTTCATAGACATCTCACATCATCCTTCTTCTCACATCTTCCTTTCAAGAATGTAAAGACATTCTGCTTACCATATTTGTTTTTTTTCTTCCTAAGGGGAGGACTATTGTTCGAAGAAATTGAATCGTCGTCATCATTCAATGTCAAGCATCTACCATCATTGTAGGAGGCTCTACATTGAGGGGGGTCATATGGTATCTCTTCTTCTCTCTTATGAGGGGGTCTTTTTCCTTGCATGGGGTTTTGTCCTTCTCATTATTAATAGAGAGAATTTTGTTTTTATCTCTCTTTTAGAGAGGATTTTTATCCCATTGGGTTTTATCCTTTTTCTTTATTTGTGAGAGATTGTATTTGTAGAAGGGTACCTATTGGCTAACATATTGGAACTTTGAAATTCTATTTGTATAATCTACTAAAAAATATGCAATTGTTTCCAACAACTCGAGATAATCATTCCTTATGAAAAATGACTACTCTCTGAATTTTATAGAGGTACAACTCCCTCTTGGATTTTTGATAAAATGTTGGAAATCTTCAAATTAAGATATCAAGAAGTTTTAACTCGAAAGTAGTAAAGGTGAATAGAACCCAATATAAAAAAGCTTCCCAATATTAGATGCAATGGAATAAGAAAATCAAAACTACTGGTACAAATGCCGCTAGATACCACATAACATATAAGTGAATAGATTTAAATTCAATACAACCTAAGAATGAAACCAACCATGAAGATAAAACAGTCAAACAAGAACACTATAATTGCAGGAGAATAGATAAAACACAAAAAATTAAGGAATTCAATTTATCTTCATGAAAAATAAATGCACATAGATGAATAGGGGTTTCAATTCATGAATTCTATATTGAAATTGAAGTATCAAGTTCATAAAATTGCTAAGAGAGAGTTCCTCTATCCTAATTACATATATATATATATCCAACGGATTCATAACCGCTTCTTTCAAAAGTATAATTATCTAATAATTAAAATAAAGTCTTTTTAGTAACCAAGAACTAACACAAGAAACTAGAAGGTCACTTAGGTGGCATTTCATTCATCAGTCCCTCGATTGATTGGGTTGATGAGGTGGTGTTTCTTGTTTAGAAAGTCTAGAAATTTTTTATAACTAGCATTTCCTTATGTTGAGGAATGGTGATGTTTCTAGTTCAAAGCTTCCAAATGGCCTTGTTATCTTGTCCAACTTCAAGTATTCCCTCATAAGTGGCTACACATCCAACTATTTGAAATAGAACCAGATCAATCCCGCTGAATCTTCTAAGACTCTTAATATCAAAAGGTCATGTGTTGGTGATGTTATAAATTATTCTTTTGAAACTTTCTTTTAAGGCTTCCTCATCCTTGTCTCCACCGTCACCTTCATCCAAAATTTTTAGGACAACTCCAAAGAAGTTCTTATGGATTTCCTCTTTAATGGTATTGTAGTCCTACATGGTCCTTTTTTAGGAGACTCATTGGAACAATTTTTCTTTTCTTTGACAATTTTTTCTTGAGCCAAGAGGAAGTGGTAGGAGTGATATCTGGTTTAGAGCTAGAGGAGGAAACCAATTTTATTCTCAAGGAGTAACAAATCATTCTTGTTCTAGAGAAGAAGGAGGAGTCAGTCCAATCCTAGGGGAGACATGCACATCTCTGTCAGGAGAATTATCAGGAGAAGGGGAGGAGATAATTGCCTAAGATGGGGAAGTAGAGACATTGATTATTTCTTCTCCTTTTCTTCTCGTTGCTTTTTTATCTTTGTCTTGTTGAGGAGACTCAGGAGCATCTTCACCGCATGTCCTTTTTGGTAAATTCCATTTTGAGGGTTCATCACCTCTACCACCTTATCATTCCAATGGCACATGTTGTGAAGTAGAAGATGATGTCCTTGAAGTCACAAGAGGTTGATTACTTTCCCTTTGTGTCTAAGTATTTTGTGACCAAGTTGGTGGTGTTCATTTTTTTGTACTTTTCCTAGCAACCCACTCTTGAGTTCTCTTCAAGACAACTATAGTTTTAGCTTCAATAGTCTCAACTTCCTTAATGCTCCAGTCCATATACACAATAGGCTGAATTTTTATATGTTTAACAAAAATAAGATCCACTAGGTCGAGTTCATCGCCTTCAATATCTTGGATTTTCCAACCTAAGTTGAATGTCTTTATTTGATTCACAATCAACATCATCCAACTCCTTCTTCTTACCTTATACTCATTAGGGAAATCAGCCTAATAATCCTCTAGGTTAGGAACATGATGGAATCCATGACCTAATTGCAGATTGTTCTTTACAAAATATTTATGGTCAAAAGGGAATCTTGCATCATAGAATTGCAAAGTATATTTAACCAAGTATCTCTCAATGTTGAGTGCATCAAACATAGAATTGCAAGAAAAATAACCAAGTTTGGTTGGGAACTGTATGCCAAATTTTTTCCTTTCTTGGCACCACTTATTCACTTTTTCCACTTGCTTGTGGACCTCTATCAACAAAACCTTATCTTCAAAAAACTTGGGAAGCTTCAATGGGCTACCATCAAATCCTCTTATCTTGATATAAGAAAACATTTGGAATTGTATGAAATGACTTCCATAGGTATCAATTAGCTGAATGGCTTCAGAAGTAATTCTTAAGACAATATCCCCTTGTATCTCTTGAGTCACCCTCATGGTGAAAGTGCCATTAAATCTCCTATGATGATGATAACTTTTCCCTAATTAAAAATTATCATAGTATTCAAATATTAGAACTTCATCATGTAGAGTTGGACTTGGCCTCAATTCAATCCTCTAATCCTGGCCTTAGATTCCACCCTAGACCAAAGAAATATTCTCATAATCTGATCCATTTTGCCTTCGAACTTAACAGGAACTTTGAAAAGACTCATAGCATACAAAGGCGGGTTTTGAAGAGTGGCTAAAATGAGCTGGATTTTACCTGCTTGACTGAGAAGCACACCTTTCCAGCCAACTAATTTCCTGCTGAATTTTTCCAACAAACCCAACCAAAACAAGTACAAAACCTTGGAAACACACAATGGAAGACCCAAAGAAGAGGGAAAATCACCACGGTTACAAGACAAAATTTTGGTCACCTTAATTTGCAAACCTTCCGAAGTGTTAAAGAAAAAATTTTTACACTTAGGAAGGTTGATCTTCTGACCCAAAGCCTTTTCATAGTCAACCAATAGTTTCTTAACTGTCCTTGCTTCCTTGACAGAGGACTCACCCATCAACATAGTGCCATTGATAAATTGCTGGTGAGTAATCATAATACATCTTGAAGAAGGTGAAAGACCCCTCATCAAACCAGCCTAAAGCGACTTCATGATATTACATCCCAAATCCTCCACCATCAAGATAAACATAAGTGGCGATAAAGGGTCACCATGCCACAGCCCATGCGAGCTCTGAAAGAAAGGAGAAGGGGAACTGTTCACTAGGACAACAAACAAGGGAGAAGAGATGAGCTACTCAACCAACTAGATACATTTCTTACAAAATCCAAATCTAACCAACACACTCAGAAGGAATTTCCAACTGACTCTATCGTAGGATTTAAGTAAATCTAGTTTCAAAAAGAACCCCAAATTTTTGGAAATAAAAATGGAATGGGAAAGTTCATGAACCGTGATAACAGAGTCAAGGATCTACTGGCCCTTAACAAAGCCACTTTGCTGATGAGAAATTAGAAACGATAAACATTTTTGCAGTCTAGTCGCAAGAACTTTGGAAAAAAAATTATAGATAGAGTTACAAAGGCTAATGGGACGAAAGTCACCGAAGGACATAACATTAGAATTTTTAGGAATCAAGATGATGAAAGTAGCATTTAGTTCCTTAAGTAAACTCCTAGAGCCAAAGAACTCCTTAGTGGCATTTATCACATCCTTAGAGACAATCTCCCAACATGACTGAAAAAATAAGAAAGAAAACCCATCGGGGCCAGGAGCTTTGTTACCTTCAAAAGAAAACACCGCTTCCTTGACTTCCGAGGCAAATGGGATAGCAGTCAAATCCTTATTCAATTCCTCTAACATCAAATTGGGAATAGCTTCCAGGGCCGTATCCACACTTCCTTGATCCCAAATCAGGTAATCCTTCAGGAGGTCTTCAAAAAACTTGGTTGCTACACCCCAAATATCCTCCTCAACTTCCAACAATGACCCATCCCAACGGATTGAAGAAATTTTATTAGAATCCTTATGCCTTAGGGCAGTGAGGTGAAAAAACTTTGAATTTTGGTCCCCTGATTTAAGCTAGATAGCTCTGGACCTTTGTCTCCAGAAATATTCCTCCTTGGCAATAACATCATGTAACTTAGCCAAAAGACCATCTTCCTGAATCTTAATATCCTTCGATAACCCCTTTGATTGAATAGAAAGCTAAACATCATCCATTTTTTTAAGGATAAAGATTTTAGACTAAAAAATATGACCAAATGAATTCCTATTCCACTTCCTGAGGTTCTTTTTAAAAAATTTCAACTTCTTTGCAACTCTAAACATCACACTACATAGCTTCAAATCTAAATAGAAAAGATTTCTTCCTTTCAAGCATATCTACAACAAAAGAAAGAGGGAAGTGATCCGACCCACAATGCGTAATAGAGGACAACAAACAGGCAAAGTCCACAAGCTAGGGCACAAAAATCAGAGCCCTGTCTAGCCTAACTTGAATATTATCCGCTCCCACATGTCTATTTGACCAAGTGAAACTAGTTCCAACTTGCTTAACATCAAGCAGGGCATTATCATCCATGAAAGTTCTAAGATCAAATCTCCTCTCAGGATCAGCCTGAGAGCCTCCCATTTTCTCATCATCATATAACGAAGTATTGAAGTCACCCATAACCAACCAGGGAAAATCCAAGAAATTCATCCTAATACTACCAAGATCATCCCAAAGCTTCTTCCTATTTCTTTTTAAATTGGGGGTGTAAACATTAGAAATGACCCAAGAATAAAAATCCCTAAGCCTAGTAAACTTAGTCTCGATGTGGTTGAAACCAACAACAACTTGGGTGCCTTTCAACAACTTAGCATTCCAAAAGGTGGCCACTCCACTCGAGGCTCCTTTAGAACTCACTCCATGGAACCCACAGTCCTTAAAAAATAAACTCTTCAAGGCTTCCAACTTGTCAATCTGCATCTTAGTTTCCTGGATCAACAAAATGTCCAACTTATGGTCCTAGACAAGATTTCTTAGGAGGTCCTACTTATGCAGGTTGTTCATCCCCCTGATATTCCAAGAGAAGAATTTCATTTTCCAGAGAGGGGAGTGCTCTTAGAGCACATATCAAAGAGGGTTTTCTGGACCCAATCTGCAATATCCCGCTTGCACTCCCTCTCCTTGCTCTTCTATGAGGAAGGTCTACCCGGGCCCTTAGAATCCGACCCTTAGAATCCGACCCACAATCCACTTTATATCTTCTAGTAAGGACTCCTTTAAATGGCTGAGGGGGTGGGCATAACTACTGTGATTGTGGAGGATTCCCATATTCATGATTTACACAAAGCTTCTCTGGATAAGGAGGTTGGGGAGCGGAATGTGGAGTGTGAGGGCAAGAGAAATGTTGATCCGCACCTCAAAATTGACCCTCTGTCAGAGGATTTCTTGTACTTAGATGAGGAGGACACTTCAATGTTTGGCCTATTAGATATGGCAAGGGTGGGTGCTGCCAATACCTTCAAATTGGCCAAATGGACCTTGCAAGAATTCAATAAAATCAACATTAAAATTAGGGGCCTTAAGGAAAATTTGCAGAATATCCTGAAGACCTCTGATATCCTCATTGACAGATTGGTGGAGTTGGAATACTCTCATAATGAGTTCAAGGAGCAATGTGAGGATAGACTGAAAGCCCTTGAGGCTAAAGTTACAAGTTTAAATAATGATATTAGAAGTTTGCTGCATGTGAGTCATGTCTCAGTCAAGAATAGAGCTGAAGCCCTAGAGACACTTTTCAAGAAAATTAGTTAGCTTAGGGAAGAGCAGGTCTACTTCTCAGAACTAATAGAGATAGATCATGTGGCTAAGGGTAATGGAAAGAAAGCCCTTAAGGCTGATGAAAAGGTGTTGGTTGGGAGAGGGTCAACAAAGTGGAAAAAAGCTTTTGATGCTGAAAAAAAGGAACTACTAGATATGGTTGAAAAACATAAGTCCCAACAGGTTGAAATGGCCAAAACTCTAGGTGGCCTTCATTAGTTTCTAGTTTATTTTTGCTGCTTTCTTTTGTTGGTCTCTAGTTGGTTAGCTTGCTATTGTTTTGCTGGTGGGAGCCATTGGCTGTTAGTTGTCTTACTTTTATTTGGCTCACGTGTTGGTCAATTATTTGCTGGTTGGGTTGCTGTTGGTGGTTGATTGTTATATTCTCTTAGTAGATTTTTGTCTCTTTTGTAAAGGGTTTCAGGTCCCTTCAAAACCTATTTTTATTTTTAATCAAAACAAAGGATTTAAGTTGAACCTGGGTAGAGTAAATGATGCCAATAATAAGGATATGAATAGAATACCTTCCTTAGTGAAAAACATTATCTTTGAAATAGAGTGTAAAAATCAGAGTGTTAGTAATCCACAAGGTATTATTAAGAGGACGATCCCCTCCAGCCTTGACATGGAAAATGAGCAAATTTTGTTATACAAACCTTAGGGGATAGTGGACCGAGACTCTACTAATACCTTGATGATTACTAATAAGCTGAGTGATGTAAATATTGGCTTCACTTCAAGTGATTGTTTAATGCCTAGACATTACCACAACATCATTGAAACCCCAGGACTAGACACAAATGTGGAGGAAATATTTAAAAAGGATGTAGGCATTGAAAAAGACGTCATGAATGCTAATATTAAAAACATAGAGCACTACATTATGAATTGATCTAGAACTATACCCAACCATGGTGGCAAGAATGTCTCAGGTGTGGATATAAAGTTAAAAAATAGGGTTGTAAAGAGTAGAAACTATTGTGATGCTATGGTTGAACAAGAAAGTAATGAGGGAAAAAAGGGAGCTAGTTTGAAACCTAACACTACCCAAAAAATTGCAAAAGTTAGTGGATCCTTGGAGAATGAGAAGCCCACAGACAAGCAACATGATCCTAGTATTGGATCTTCCCCTGCACCAAAAAGTTTAAGAAAATAGGAAAAAATTATACCAATTGGAAGAGGCAGTCTAAGTATCACCAAGAAAAAAGGAAGAAAACATGTGTGGTGATCCAAGTGCCCACCTCTAAAAGACGTGAAATTGAAGAAAATATTCCTAAATGCTTTGATAATTTTAGGAATGAGAAAGAGGCTCTCCAAAAATATGATTGTAATGAATCTTAACTACATATCTTGGAATGTTAGGGGAATTGAATCTCTTGATAGAAAATACATTGTCAAAAGGTTTCTCAACCTAGAAACAAATAAAGATATTGTCCTCCAATAAATTAAAGCCACCGGTTTTAACTTGGAAACCAACTTGAGGTTCATTTGAAACAACTCCTCCCACTTTATCATTGAACATGAGAAAGGGAGGGGAGGGGTTGCTATCCTCATTTCCAAGAATTGGGCTCAACATGTAACCATTATGAAATTTCTCAATGCAACAGAGTAGTCTGGGTCACAATGAGAAATGAGACTCCAAATTTGGTATCTGCTCCATTTATGATTCTAGTGAATATGAGGAAATGATAGATTTATAGAAGTGGCTTTGCAACCTACCTGACATACCATGGATTTTGGGGAGATTTTAATATGATTGAGAACAATGAGGACAAAAAAAGGGGTCTAGAAATGGATTGGAAAGGTAGTGAGAGGTATTTTTGGCAAAGAATAAAAGCTAAACTTAACCTCTTTGGCCCTCTAGAGGGGGTGAAGAAAGAAAACACTAACATCTACTATACCTAGTGTAATACGCAAAAAATGGGAAGAAGGATATACTATAGACTAGGTAGATTCCATGCCTACAGGGAATTCTTCAACTTTGACCTAACAGAGAAAAATGTAAAGTGAGTGTCTACCCTTATACACTTTTAAATAATCATCCAATAAGGGCCAAGATAATATTGAGTAGTGGTAGAATAAAGGAATATAAGAAGAATGGTTGCTTCATTCTTAACACAAACCTTCTAAATGATGATGACTATAAGGCAACCATTACTACCCTTAGGAGAATTAACAAGAGGATGCTAAAGGACTTGAATACTATAGAGAAGTGGGAACATAATGTAATTGGATGGAAAATTTTATTCTAGACCATTTGCAAAAAGAGGGCCATGGGTAGAATAAATAAGGAGAATGACCTCCAATAATAATTTCTAAGAGCCGAATCTAGTATTCAAGATGATCCATTGAATGAGAAACTTTGCAAAGAACTCACCTTATCCAAGAATACTCTAAGAAGACTACAAGTAAATAAGATTTAGGGGCTAAAAGTGAGAGCCAAACTAAATTGGTTGAATAGTGGTGACAAAGGTACCAAGTTCTGCTTTAGGTACATCAAAGAGAAATGCATCAAGAAACAAATTGAACAAATTTGGCATGAGGGGTCCCTCCACACAAATCAAGAAGATATTATAAACCAATTCTCCCTATTTTACAATAATATTTTTACTTCTGAAGGGGACGATGATGATAGTCACAATGCTAGGGCATACATCAAGCAAATTATCCCATTTTTTTTTTCTAAGGAGGATGCAGCCATATTATCTGAAGGAATTTCCAAAGAGGAAATCAACAAAGCCATAAAATATATGAATAATGATAAATCCTTGGGGGATGGTGGGATCCCTATATAATTCTATAAAACCTTTATAGAATGCATATGTTATGGTTTGCATAAAATTTACTTGGAAGCACTTAATAGAGGTTCATTGGGAAATAACATCAATAAAGGTATCAAAAAGTTGTTTCCAAAAGATGGTGACAAAACCATAATAAAGAATTGGAGACCAATCACTTTGTTGAATGTCTCGTATAATATTTTATCCAAAATAATAGCTACAAGATTGGTCAATATCCTCCCCAAATTTATAAATAATACCCAAATAGATTTTATCAAAGGGAGATACATCTTAAAAAACTTGATCACAAGTTGGGAGGCCATGGAATGGACAAGGAATTCTAAATATAACTCTACTATGCTTCTATTATATTTTGAAAAGGCATATGACAGGGTTGAATGGTCCTTCTTAAAAATAATCCTTGAAGCCTTTGGTTTCCCTAGTACTTTTTGTAACATGGTTGACACTTTATTAAGTGATGTGATTGCTCAAGTGGAAGTGAATGGATCCCTATATGAGGATTTTACTCTAGAAATATCCATCAGGAAGGGTTTCCCCCTTACTTCAAACCTTTTTGTAATTGCCTCTAATGTGATGTACTACTTGCTAAGAGAATCACATATTTCTCACAGCGTTAGGGGTTTGGCACCCCCTAACCATAATGAATTGCTAAATATCCAATTTATAGATGGCACTGCAATCTTTGTTGATTTAGAGGAAATAAATATGGAAAAATTGATTTAAAAGCTAAACTTCTTTTGTAAAGATTCAGATGCAAAGATCTCCAATGTAAAATCTATCATGATTGGATGGATGAACTAGCCTCTAGATGAGCTTGAAAAGTATGTCTTTCAGTGGGGAGGTACTCACAAGCAAGTCATATACTTGGGGATACCCTTTACAATTATCCCTAATATAAAAGAGATGTAGTTGTTGATTAAAACTAAAATTAAGAAGAAATTTGATGGCTGGAATAAACATTATCTGTCCCTTGCTGGTAGATTCCAAACGTGTCAAAAGATTTTGTCTTCTTATAGTATATACTTTGCTTCTATTTGAATTTTTAGTAGTTATCAAGTCAATGGCATCCAAAAAAAAATAAGTCCTTTGGTTAGATGGTAAGGGCAAGAGAAAGAAACACTCTGTCAAGAGGGAGTGGTGCTGTCTAGATAAGATTCAAGGGGGCTTAGGCCTTAAGGATCGAAAAATACATGAAATCACACTTGCTGCTAAGTGGATCATTAAGGCCTTAGAAGGGAGTGAACCTTGGAAAGTATTGGTGAGGAACAATATTCAACTTGTTGTTCCCAATCAGACAAAGTCTTGGAAGCTACTACCTTTCTATGATCTTCTCATTAGCAAATATCCAATAACTCATTCAGGCTCACTAGTTTTTAAAAGTCCATGGATGGCCTGGAAGCTGATCAAGAACAAAGTAAGGGATTATCATATTAATGATACAAAAAATAATCTAATCCATCCCAATAGATCCATATGGTGGAATCTAGAACATAAAGGAAGACCCCTTTCTCTTTTGTAGGGTTTCTCTACTAAAAGGTGGTTCCAGAAAGGAATCCAATCCTTCAAGAATATTGTGAGTAATGGGAAAGTGAAGGATTTGAATTCCATCAGTTGTGAATATGTTCTACGCCCATTAAACTAGAGAACATATACAACTTTAAAGGAAGAATGTAAAGGATTTTAATTTCCCACAAACTGTATACAAAATAAAGAACAATATAAGGAGTACAAGTGGCAAGATGTCACTCCTTTGCTTGATGTTAAAACCAAGATGATTTATAAATATTTAACCAACTTTGTGTCTCTTACTTAGTATCTTAAAAAAAGATGGGAGGTTAGTTTAAATGATAAAGAATATCAAAATATATTTAAATCAATATAATCTAATGTGCTAGAACCAAAAAAAGGCTTGTTTTAGATGGCTAATTCTATTGCAAAGGGTACCTTACAAGTTGAATCATGCAAATATTGAAGTTTGTAATATATGTAGAATACTTGAATCTATTAAAGATATTTTAGCTAATTGTTTTTATGCTAAGGAAGTTTGGAAATTGTCTTGTGATGAACAAAAGATATGGGGGAAAATGGGGAAGTCAATTGAAAATAAATTCTTAAGGGACTGGAAAAAATAGATAAAGAAAATATGTTTTTTCGATTTTCTTTTCAACTGAAATTATTTGGAACATTTGGAAGGAAATAAATGAGGATAAATTTAAAGGCTATAGGAGGACGCTTACCGAGTCTTCAAAAAGACTAACTATGTGAGAAAAATATGTGCAAATATAATAACAAACACAATCAATAAGACATTATATCAATAGATTTAAACAACAATTAAACTAATTAAAGCAGAAATCCATTGAAAGCATCTAATTGCTCTCTAACTCCAAAGATTTATTAAATCACAAGGGCTCTAAGATTTTGTAAGCACCGTGACTATTAAAATGCCAATCTAGAGAATGAGATGATGTAAGATGCAGGAATCTAATCCTATGTAATGATTGCTAAATGATATGATGTAATCCTGTAGATGAAAATGACATAAAAATGATAAAATAAACTAAGATGCAACTATATGAAGAACCATGATTATAAAACTAAGATGATTCTACAATGATGATTGCCATTTTACTAATATGATAATTGCTCAAATGCTTCTAATGCTATTTATGCAGAGTAAGATTGCACAAAGTTGGGATCCATTTCCTGTGGAAAGAAGCTGTATTTATAGATTCACGACAACATATTTGTGATGTGGCAGCAAAGCAAAGGTTTAGATTTGATTTGAAAGAATCAAAGGTGAAGGATGAAGAAGCTTGAGAAGATTATGGAGATTTTTCCTCCCCAAAAAAACATTCACCCAGAGGATAGGAATGATCAATGGAAGAAGATGAAGAAGTTTGCCTATAATTTGTCTCTAATTTGTCTCCAAATTTGTCCGTGAAGGTTGAGTTGAATTAATTAGATATCAAATATCTAATTTGGTAGGTGCATATGGTGAGTGAAAAGAGGAAATACCTGTAGAAATATGCCCTTATTTGAATACTTGGATTTATTCAAATTAGCAAGAAATTGGAAATATTCAATTTAGAGGAAATTGGAATATTTTGAAGAAATACCAATTATTAAATAAAACAAATATTTGAAATTATTTATTTAATAAAAGAGGGATAATGATAATTAAATAAGACTATATGATTTAGTTTATTTAATTAAGAGGGAATAAATAATTAAATAATACAAACTATTGAAGTTGATTATTTAATTAAGAGAGAATAAATAGAAGAATGTAAATAGAATTAAAGAATTAAAGAAATGAACTATATAAATAAATAATTTTATTTATTTAATAGTAGATGAATTAAAGGTTAATTAATCAAATAAATGTATTTAAATAACCAGATTTATCTAGACCATTTTTAGGTGTATATATTTTGTCCCTCTTTGAAGTGATGTGTTTATGCATAGCTTCAAAGAAAATTTTGCTGCTGCTGCTAGTATTGACGAAATTTTTTTAGTATGCCCTAGACGTTGATTTTTAGGTGATGATGGATATATGCCCCCTCGGGAGATAAATCAATGACTTTTTAGAAATTTTTCAAATTTTTATGATTTTTCGATGATATGATAAAGATTCGATAATGCAATGGTTTATCTCCTAACAAATAATGTGAAAAATGCTCCTGTAATGAAATTTGAATTAATCCCCTTGGAAAATAAATTAAATAAATCCCACCAAATTACCTCTTAATCACTCTTTTAATAGCTAAAAAGATGAATTTAGAATTCATTTGTGCATATTGAGTTTTGAAAATTTGGAGTGAGTGATTTTGAGCAAAATGTCCATTCCTTACCACCATCATCATTTCGAGCGCGTGTGACGAAACAACCACCCGACCGCTTATGGACCTCTGGTATGTACCCTGGAACCTCCTCGTGAATTGTGTTTTTTTTTTAAATTTTTGCGTTTTATTTTTGTTTTGAATTGATTTTCTCTCTTTTAGCGCATACATAGGCCGATGTAGTCCATGCACCTTCTATTTTAGCGCATTTACTGAAATAGCGCATAGAGTAGGTTTTTTAGCGCATAGATAGGCTAAAATAGTGCATCGACAATTTAGTGCATTGGATAGATAGTTTAGCACATACATAGGCTAGGTTAGCGCATTGATTGATTCAACGCATAAACTACTTAGATTAGCGTATTGACCTCCTGAAATGGTGCATCTATTGATTTAGCGCATTGGTTTGCTGAAATGGTGCATAGACCCCCTGAAATGGCGCATACACTGATTTAGTGCAATGGTCGCCTGTTTTAGTGCATCGATGAGTTTTAATAGCACATTGAATTTTTTGGCGCATCGAAACTCTATTTTAACACATCCAAGTCAGAATGATGAAATTTTTCAATTAACTCCTTGATTTTGATGATTTTTGTTTCGTCAACCATTTAGTTGATGTTGATTGATGATCCTGATAGTTTAGATGATGATCAACCTCATGATAGGCAAGGTTTGATGATTGATTGATGATAATTAACCTCATGATAGGTGAGGAATAATTATAGTTTGATTGATAAACCTCATGATAAGCGAGGTTGATTTGATTAATTGACCTCATGATAGGCGAGGTACAATTTTAGATTGATGATTGACCTCATGATAGGTGAGCTTCAATGATAGTTGCTTTTGAGATTTGATCAAATTCTCACTAGAGATGATTAGATTTGATAGGCTGATTGATGTTTGATTAATTGACAAAGATTACTGACTTTCGATATTCTGTGACGATAGGAGTCATTGATGAACTTACAGATTTGGGAGCGATTTCCTAGGACATTTGATTTGATACCACATCTAGTGTAGGCTGAGACAACAATTATCACCCGATGTGGTTTGTCTTCTCTTCTGTCTATGCCCTAGATTAGGATTAATCAGGGTCTCTTGACAACCCTAGTAGAGAGATGGCATAGTGAGCATAATACTTTCCACCTTCCTACCGGCGAGATGACAGTGACTCCTGAGGATGTATGGCGGATTTTGAGGATACCTATTGTTGGGGAGCTGGTAGTCTATGATCCTTCAGAGCAGGGTGGGACCGATGCTCTACACTGTGTTTTTCAGGATGATATGATTAGTGGTTATGAGATTTCGTGGTGAGAGATGTTCGATGCTTATGCTACCTTTCCATCGGTTCTTGCTAGTTTCATCAGAGGTTTCCTTTGTCCTAATCACAAGTCAAAGGGACTTTCTATTGGGTGGGGCTGTATTTTGGAGAGCATGATCATCCATGGTACTAGATATGCATGGGGTATGTGCATGCTCTCTCATCTATACCACAATTTTCATAAAGTGGTCTACCTCTGAGGGGCCAGTTTGTCTTTAGGAGTTACATTGCTTCATGTGTGGGCATGGGGGCATATAGTTGTTGCTCGTCTAGTGATGTTCAAACAATGACCTGCCATGAGGCCATACGTTCACATATATGCAGGTCAACTTGCTCAGCCTAGACTGGGAAAATTGGAGCATTGGAGGAGAGTTCTTGATGATGTAGAGATCGTTACATGGTGACCTTATCTGGATTGTGAGAACTGGGATGATGATGATACAGAGATGCCATACTTTTTCCAGTCTATGTATCTGATTGGTAGGAGACATTTTGTTATTGAGATATTTTTGTTGAGGAGGGTGCTTAGACAGTTTGGCATCGTACAGGGCATGCCCCAGGGTGTTGCACATTATGCCTAGTGTCAAATAGATTCCACTAAGTGGGGACCTGACCTATCATATGATACTATAGTGTAGGAGTACCAGGGTCTACAACCTTTGATTTGGGAGATTCATCCTGAGATCATCGAGGCTCCAGTTACAACAGATTATGCACAGTTCCTTGCCTTACATCCTTTTCCATGGATCTCTATTCCAGATGAGCCAGTGCCACTACTAGGTGAGGAGGCGATTGTAGTTGCACATGGTCGTCGATGGAGAAGAGATGATGGAGGTGAGGAGGAGGATGTGGAGAGCAGTGATGATGAGGAGAGCAGTGGTGATGAGGAGGGAGATGGAGATGGTGGAGATGGGGGTGGAGGTGGTGGAGATGGTGGAGGAGGTGGTGGAGGAGGTGGTCTAGCTATTGATGTTAGATACTTCATGGTTCCTTGTAAGAGGTGATCAATGGTAGCTCTCATAGAGCAGCATGTCCACATTGGAGTACCTTCCTAGTAGCAACAAACCTAGATTGCGAGCTTATAGGTTCAGGTGTAGACACTATAGGGTCAGCTGATACAGGCCCAAGGGTTATTAGTGTAGACACATACATAGATGCAGTCACAGGCACAGTCTCATGCAAAGTCTCTCTCATAGGTATAGGCACATTTGGTAGCTGCACAAGCACATATATCCTCCTTGACAACCGAGAGAGATGCAACTAGATGGGCTGCAAAGCAAGCACAGGGATTGG
The DNA here is from genome assembly GCA_007258455.2 of Sequoia sempervirens. Taxonomy (NCBI): domain Eukaryota; kingdom Viridiplantae; phylum Streptophyta; class Pinopsida; order Cupressales; family Cupressaceae; genus Sequoia; species Sequoia sempervirens. The sequence continues at coordinate 25,488,936 of VDFB02373365.1, read as the reverse complement.
ATGATAGATTGCAGAGATTAGCCGATGGTACCTTTGTGGCTGATTATATGAGAGAGGTTCTTCATGTGGGTAGAGAGGCCAAGTATTATAGAGGCCGATACCATGATGCAGTTCACTTAGAGCAGAGAGTTAGTTATGCTCAATCTTGATCAGGCAGGAGTCAGTCCAGGACTATGAGTAGGGGTGTGACACAACCTCTTCCGAGAGATTTGAGAGATCCTGGGACGTCTAGTGGGGGAGGAACTGGTCCAGAGATGCCAACACCATCCGAGGCTAGCAACACATAGCCTTATGATTAGATTCCTTGATGTATGATGTATACTCTGATTTTTGATTCATGACCATTTTTGACATTGTACCTCTTGACATTTCAGACATCATTGTATAGTTGACATTATGATTTTTGAGATTTATATGATATGTGGCAGATTGATCGATCTATATGTTTTCTATATGATTCTATGATATATGCATTTTAATTTCCTGTTCTACATGCCATGTGATGATTTATAGATAATGTTATGGATGCAATTTTATGATCATGATGACATGCTATGATTTTATGATGTTAAATGTGATTATGCTTATAATGATGATGTATGGATGCATGGTGCCCATAGTATTTACATGGATTGATAGTTGTATGATAATGTATATTACCCAAATGATATAATAATGTAACTATATGTATGATTTCAGATATGTTGTTTCTATGATATATGACATAATGATGTAAATGGAATATAATGCACTACATTTTTAATATTTCAAATGCAAATATATGATGTAATGAATGGATGAATAAATGATCAATGTGATGATATTTCTAATGTGTGATGTATGATATGATAATATTAATGAAAATGTGACTATGTAGATTATTTTCTTTTTGATATTTTTCTTATGCAATTAGATGATGTGATGCACAAATGAAAAATATGGTATGATAAATGTAAATATATGATTGAATTTATGAATGACTAAATGATAAAATAATGCTTTCCAATGTATGCAATGGAAATTATTATGCAAGTACATGATAATGATGATGTTTTTGTTAATGTCAAGTATACTCAATCCATCAATGATAAAATATAACATCGTTTTTGAATTCTTCACCAACCTTTGGATAAAATACTCTGCAGATGAAAAACTAACATAAATGCAATCTAATTTTACCATGCAAATCTACCTATGCCAAAATTGTCACCTTAACAGTCCATTTATCATGCTTGTTATCATCATTGAGCCTTTAAAATGTTGAAAGTGAGTACAAGCATCAATGGTATATTTTAGACCAATGATGGCCTAAGTACTACTTTCATAATTTTTGATATTGGAAGTCAACAAAAGCATCTAGGTATAATTAAACTGAGATGTCATGAGCATTTCTTGTGTAAACAAACAAGAATCAATTATTTTGTTCTATGAATTCTGAATGTCATCAGCGATACTTTGTAGAGCACGTCTCGTGATAATTCACACAATAATAATGATCAATTCATAGACAACAGACAAAGAAAATACCATTCTCCTTCCTAGCTTCTCTAGTTCAATACATCATCGAGTTGCTCTAAAGAAATGATAACAAAAATCAAAGTACAACATTTGAACATTCAAGCTAAAGCAATAAAATCATGATTCAAAAGAATATCATCCATCTAAAGTTGTTTTGATTGATTTGATTCAAGCTGTTTGATTTGGATGGTTTGATCTTCTGTCGATTGATGATTGTTCAATGTTGGATTTCACTGTGATCATCGAGTTTGCTGCATTGTCATACTGCTGTTTATCTATTTGCTTAAGCTCAAAGTTTATTTCCCCCAGTGAGTTTAGGATTTTTCCTCCAAGCTAGGCTGAGACACGACCACATTGCCAGGATATGTACATGATGTTTCCCTTCAAATGATAGGTGGAAAATGATGGCGAAAGTGAACGATCAAGACATGCATCTAATAGATGGAAAAGCTATTTTAAATCACAAGTAGCGCCTATTTCCAACTTTTCACTACTTGTTTTTATTGTACCTTTTTAGATTTTATGATTTTTTTGTATTTTTCCTTTTTATTGATTTTTTTGTATTTTTCCTTTTTATTGATTTTTTTGTATTTTTCCTTTTTCTTGATTTTTTGTATTTTTCTGTCTTTTTCACTTTTTTTGTTTTTTTTGTATTTTTCCATCACCAAGATGCCTATTTGCCAGGTTTTCATCTAGGAGACCATTTTCCTATTTACTAGACATTTTAGGTATAGAATTTCCTAAGATGGATATTGTTGATAGGTTCATCGAACAAATCCCCTTTAGGTGTAGACAATTGATAGGCTCCATATCCATAGACTGATATGACAATAAAGGGATTAGGTTCAAATTTCCCTTTCTTTTCTCTATCTTGTTGATTATGAGGGTTTTCCTTTAAGACCAAGTCACCAACCTAAAATGTTCTAGGTTTTACTCTGTGATTGTAGCTTCTGGACATCCTCTGTTGATATTCCTTCAAATGGTTCATAACTTGTTGACAACGTTCATCTAACAGTTCCAACTCTTGAAGTCTAGACACTCTATAATCCTCATCTAAAATAATTCCCTTTAGTGACACACAGAGTGATGGAAACTCAACCTCAATAGGTAGTATGGCCTCTGATCTATATACCAAGGCATATGGTGTAGCTCATGTAGGTGTTTTGATGCTAGTTCGGTATGCCCAGAGAGCAGGGTTTAATTGAACGTGCCAATCATGTCCAACATCGTTGACAGTCTTCTTTAGGATTTTTAGAATAGTTTTGTTTGAGGCCTCTGCTTGGCCATTTCCTTGAGGATAGTATGGGGTTGAAAAATGATGTTGGATATGAAACCTCTCACACAGTTTTTGAACATCCTGATTCTTAAAAGGTCTACCATTGTCTGTGACAATGGATTGAGGAATGCCATACCTATAGATGAGGTAATTCAATATGAAAGAAGAAATCTATTTTCCAGTGATTGTTTTCAAGGGAACAACTTCTATCCACTTTGTAAAGTACTCTGTGGCTGTGATTATAAATTTGTGTCCATTGGATGAAGACAGATTAATATTTCCTACCAGGTCCAGTCCCCATTGACAAAAAGGCCATGTTGAAGTGAACAGTTGTAATTCTTGTGCTGGTGCATGGATTAGGTTACCATGTATTTGACATTTTTGGAACTTCTTAACAAACTAAAAAGAATCCTCCATGTTTGGCCAGTAATAACCCAAATAGAGGAGTTTCTTTGCTAGGGTTAGTCTACTTGAATGAGTTCCAAAAATACCTTCATGAACCTCATGTAAAGCTGTCTCAGGCTCATTATGTTCTAGACACCGAAGGAGAGTACCATCTAGACCTCAATGATAAAGTATGTCAGCAATTAAAGTATGTCGTGCAGTTTGACAGATGAAGTTGCATTTCTGGTTTTTGGAAAGATCGAGAGGAAGGATATTGTCTTTTAGGTAAGTGTAGGTCTTTCCATAAATTGAGGATTCAACATCATCTAAATGTCAAATGGTTTGGGATTCAAGATTATCATAAGCAGGGTTAGACACTTGTTCCACCATAAACTCATAACAACCTCGCTTTTATGGCATTTGTAAGAGAGAAGCAATTGTCGCCATGGCACCAACAACCTTGTTTTCTGCCCTTGGAATCTATTCAAACTTGATATCCATAAATTACTTTTTGAAATCATCCACCATTTTCTTATACGATAGCAACTTCTCATCTTTGGTTTGATATTCATCATTTACCTGATAAATGACTAGTTGTGAATCTCCATATACTTGTAGCTCTATGATCTTCCATTCAACTGCCACTTTGATGCCAATGATTAATGCATCATATTCAACTATGTTATTTGTACATGGAAACATGAGTCTATAGGACTTTGGGATGGTATGTCCTTGAGGTGTAACAAACAAAATTCCCAAACCTGACCCACATTGTGTGTAGGACCCATCAAAATAAAGCCTCCATTATTGTGTTGTCATAGTAAGAATGTTTGCAGCAGGAAAATTAATGCTCATTAGACGATCATCTGGTAATGGAGCTTCAGCTAACTAATCAGATATCACTTGACCCTTGATGGCTCTGTGATCCACATACTGGATATCAAATTCACTCAATATCATGACTCACTTGGCTAGTCTTCCTGTTGGAGAAGTCTTGCTGAGTAAATACTTTAATGAATCAATCTTCGCTATGAGTTTGACCATGTGGGTTAACATGTAATGGTGCAACTGCTGAGTAGCAAACACCACTACCAAACAAGCTTTCTCGATGAAGGCATAATTTATCTCATAACCATTCAAAGTCCTACTGATATAATAAATAGCTTGTTCCTTTCCCACATGATCTTCTTGTGCTAATAGAGCACCCAAAGAAATCTCGGTTGTTGCAATGTATAGTAATAATGGTCTCTCTTCTGTAGGTGGCATCAATATGGGGGGTGACATTAGATATTTCTTTATTTGATTGAAAGTTGTTTCACATCCTTGATCCCATTTGAAAGAGATATTCTTATGTAGCAAATGATTGAAGGGATGACTTTTGTTTGCTAATTGGGAGATAAACCTCCTAATTGATTGTAGCTTGCCCTATAGAGATCGTAGTTGACTGATATTCTTTGGTGGAAAAATTTCCATTATTTCCTTGACCTTGGCAGGATCCACTTTGATACCCTTTTCTGAAACTTGACCTTGGCAGGATCCACTTTGATACCCTTTTCTGAAACTATGTATCCTAGAAGCTTTGTTGATGTAACACTGAACACACATTTCTTAGGATTTAATCTGACATTGAACTTCTCTAATCTGGTAAAAATTCTATCCAGGATCTCAAAATGTCCTTCTCTGGTATATGACTTCGCTAATATATCATCCACATAATCCTCCATAAAGGTATACATCATGTCATGGAAAATGGTGGTCATTGCTAGCTAATATGTGGCACTTGCGTTTTTCAACCCAAAGGGCATGACATTCCAACATAATGTTCCCCATGAACATGTGAATGATATTTTCTCCTGATCCTTTGGTGCTATTTTGATTTGGTTGTAACCTGAGAAGCCATCCATTAGTGATAACATGGCATGTCTTGATGTTAAGTCAATAATAATGTCAATGTTTGGCAAAGGAAAATCGTCCTTTGGACATGCCTTGTTGAGATCTCCGAAGTTAGTACATATTCTGGTACTATTATTGGGTTTAGAAACTGGTACAATATTAGAAATCCACTTAGCATAATCAATAGATCTAATGAATCTAGCATCTAGCAACTTCTTTAGTTCTGCTTTTACCAACAAGGCGATATGCAGATGCATTTTCCTTAGTTTTTGCTTCACAGGTTTTATTCTAGATGGTAGAGATAAATGATGCATTAGAAGATTTGGGTCTAAAATTGGCATATTAGAGTAAGACCAAGCAAATTTAATGTGTTTTTCTTCAAAGTACCTGGTGAATTCAGGCTTTTCTTGTTCAGTCATTGATGCTGCCAGATGTAGAATTTTTTCTTTTTCTATTGTGCCAAGATTGATAGACTGTGTAGGCTCCACCAATACTGATGATCTTTCATGATAGTGTTTTGGAAGGGTGTCAAATCTCCCATCTTTTGGTGCCTCAGAGAGGTTTTCACCATCAGATGCGTTCTTTATTTTTACTTTTTTGAGAGCTAATGCTTCCATTAAATGGTTTTCACCATTAGATCTATTATTCATATTTTCAATTTTGCAACTGGAGGATTTGACACCCTCCTGACCCAAAACGTTGTTATGATATTTATGATTAGAACTTGTGTCAGGGTTGTCACAACAAAGGAAATTAATGATAGCGTCATTATTCACAAAGATAGGAATATTGATAGGTTCAGTTGGTTCCCAGTCAATAAGTTCAGGATGCATTAAGGGTAAAAGGTCATCAGATTGGCTAAGGTCAATGACAGTAAGGGCTTTGATAGAAATGTTGTCAAAGTTTCCAGTGGTGATGTCAAGGTCTATGATATTACTCTCCTCCAAGTCATCTATCTCACTCGATATTTGTCCATCCTCACTTGAGTCATCGATATTCTGTGATCCAAATACAAGGGGTCTAGTCCCTGAGCTTTGTCCCTCCTCACGTGTGGGTGCATACTCTTTTATGACATCAATTTGTATGTCCTTGTATGATGCTTCTAATAAAGAATCCCACTCATACTCATTAGAATTTGTTTCAGAGCTATCTTGCATTTGAAGGATTCTTTCAACAACTCTATGAGTGTTTTCTTCTTTTGTTTCCCTTGTATAACCCAATCCTATTTTTTTCTTTTGACTAAAGTGTGATAGGTTGTGGGTTCTACAATTCCCTCTTTTATTTTTCCAATAGGTCCTTGTCCTTCATACCCCATTTTTTCTAATATTTTTTTTCCCTTTCCATATTGATCTATCTTTATACTGATAGTTTCCGATGTAGATGCTTCCTCATCTTTGTAGAGCCAACTGAGGATGGCTTTATCTTCAGATTCATCTTCTAAAGTACATGCCTTTACAAATCTATCATCTAAAACTATGGTAGGTTGTGACAATTTTTGTGTTAATGTTGATGGCTGCCCATACGATCTTGGAGATGGCAACAACTGTGAAAAACATAAATATTGTTCAATGGAATACTCTCCAATGCCTTTGTCTTTTAATTGGATATTTTCTTTGAATTGAGGTGATAGAGAATCCAGTTAAGCTTCATTTTTTGATGGAGTAGAATCAACAATATTTGTATCTTTTGACTGGTCCTTTTTCTCAACCCATTTAGATACCACATTTAGTTTCCTTTCACTGTTGGATGAACTAGAAGTGTTTGATTCCCTATTATGGGGCACAAAAGTGTCTTGAGCTATTTTAAGCATGCTACAATATTGGGGATTGTTGTAGTTAGCTGAAATAGTGATTTCTTTTCCATTGACATGAAACTTTAAGCGCTGATGATAAGTTGAAGGTACTGCTTGCATTTCATGAATCCAGGGACGTCCCAAGAGTATATTATAAGTCAGCTCTTTGTCCAACACTTGGAAAATGACATTCTTCCCAATTGGTCCCATTTGAATAGGAAACACAATCAATCCCTTGGAGGATCTCTCTTCTTTGCCATAGGCTTTTATTATGACTTTCCATCTAGCATCAATAGCATTATCAAAATATCCTAGTGCACGAATCAGTTTCAAATTGCAAATGTTTAAACCAGCTCCGCCATCTATTAAGACACATTTTACTTAGTGTTTGTGGATTAAGACTTCTATGTGAAGTGCGACATTGTGCGGATGAGTAAGTGATACATCATCTTGTTCAAAAAATGATAGGCAGTGAGGCATGGTTAAGTGTCCCACCATAGCCTAGAATTGACAAACTTCTAGATTATTGGGTACTGTGGTGGCCACAAGAGCTTGTTCCAAAACTTCCTTATGAGATGGTGAGATTTTAAGGAGTTTTACTATTGATATTTGGGCTGGTATTTTTTTGCAGTTGATCTTCAATGTTATACTAATTGGATGTGGTAGCAGTATTTTTAGATGGAACTCCTTTCAATATTACTTTGGATTGCCCCCTTGTTGTCACGTTGACAGGTTGGGAATCTTGTCTTTCCCTAATTTTTATGAGATTAATCTGATTGTTTGATGGGACCATGTTTGGAATCAGATTTAACGGTATGATGTCATTATTTCCAACATTATCAGTTTGATTATCAGCAACACCATTATTCTGAACCGCAAAAATACAATGAATAATGCTGTCATAAATGTAGTTTACATTTTTACCTTTATTGTTTGCAAAAGAAGATTCTCCCTTTTCATAATTTGATAAAGGATTTTTAAATACACCATGATCATTGTTGGTTTGATGTCCTTCTACAAATATTGTCTTGTTATCAATCAAATCTTGTACTAGATGCTTCAACTACATACAATCGTTTGTTTTGTGTCCTTTGTTTTTATGAAAGTCACATAAATCTGCATCATTCCACCAAGATGGCTTGACTCTTGGTTCCCAATTTCTTGCTTCAGGTAATGTGATAAGTCTATGTGTAAGAAGTTATCTCATTGCTGATTCTAGTGTCTGCCCTAGGTGTGAATCTTCTTCGATTTGATGGTTTTTGATATGATTGTGGTTTAGATTCACCATTGTTTAGATCATTGTATTGATTGACACTTTGATTGATGTTTTGGTCATTGATTTGATTGGTCTTCACAGTAGTTTCCGTCAAATTAAATACCAATTTTTCATTTTGTGTTTCATTTGCAGTATCATTGTTACCAATATTTCTATTCTTTTTCCAAAAAATTGGTTTATCATTGTTATTGTAGTGATTCAAGGAGTTTGTATTATTTTATCCTTCATTGTAGTGTTTTATTATCCCTCTTTTAACCAAAGCTTCTTTGATCTTGAGCTTGTTTTCAATCACTTTCTCAAATGTAGGGGGGCATTGTAGTTCAAGCCTGTAGCTCATGTCATCAGTTAGGTTGTTAATGAATAGTTCCATCTTTTCCTCTTCAGGTATGGAATGAGGATACCTAGCAAACAACCTTCGCCATCATTGTAGAAATGAGAGGAATGTTTCCCCTTTCTTTTGTTTTGTGTTATAAAGATCCTTTATTGTTATCTCATGTTGAATATTATAGGAGTATTGTGAGATAAACTTGTTGACTAGTTCCTCAAAGGATCAAATTCATGGTTGTAGTTTAGATAACCATTCCATACATTGACCTCCTAAGCTTCTTGGAAATAACCTCATCAAGTAAGTTTCCTCTTGTGCAAATTCTAAACTCATGGTTCTAAATTCCCTCACATGATCTAGTGGATCAATTTTTCCATTGTGTTTGTCATATTTCAGGAATTCACAATGTCTAGGAAATGGTATCATGTCCATGTTTGGATGAAAAGGATAGGGACAAATGTCTTGTAACATGTATCTTTTCATGGTCCCTTTTTGCATATCCTGAAGTTTTTGTAAATTTTTCTTTTGGTGTGTTAGGACAACCACTTGATCTGTGTTTTGTGGTTCATTTTCAGCTCTTTTAGGTGCTTCTTTTAATCAATTGACATCAAAGTCCTTGGGAAGTTTTACACCTAAATCAACTAGCATCAAAAGGTATTTTTCTCCATCCTTTTCCAAAATCTTTTCCATGAATTGATGAAAATTCAGATCTTGTTGTGCGGTTTGAATGTCCTCTTCAATTATTTCATTACCATCTTTTTGATGGAATCTATGAAAGGGATTTTCTTCAGCCATGGTATTTAGTGAACATTTCAATTTCTTTTTCTCTAAGTTTCTGCCTTTGTAACCTTGTCAAAATTGGCATACAAGTGTTGTTATTTTCACTAAAATTTGATCTTTTGTTTGGATGAGTTCCAAGGATATTAACTAAGTTGAATAGAATGATAAATTCTATTGATGAGACTAAGTCAAAATCTGATTATTTTGCTTCGTTTCGTGATTGTAGGATGCCAAATCCTGATAAAGAAACTTAACTTAATAATCAAGAATTGTGTTTGATAATATGACACTTTAAAAGTGTAAGATCTTGGTTTAATTTGGGATTGTTTCACTTGAAAAATTTAGTTTTTGACAAGTTTGTGACATTGTGTTGACTAATAAAATGTTTTTGTTATGATAGAAATCTGGATTCTGATGTTAATTGTTTGACTAATGGGAAAAATAACTCTATGGTTTTTTCGTTTATTGGATGCGCTATAACAGACCTTAGATGCACTAAAAAATAATGTGAACGCACTAGTAAACTGACTGAATGCACTAACCAAATGGGTAGATGTGCTATAAAATAGGGTGTATGCGTTGGTAAACTAACTGAATGTGCTAACAAACTGGGTAGATATGCTGTAAAATAGGGTGTATGCGCTAAAAAAGAGTTTGATTGTGCTAAAATTCTAGGTGAACGTGTCGACAGAATGGGTGTAGATGTCCTATAATATAGGACAAATGTGCTGAAATAGAGTTTTGATGCGCTAAAAGACTGGATACATGCGCTAAAATAGAGTTTGATTGCGCTAATTTGGGAGTTGCGTTTATTTTCATAGTTCTGTCCGTTCTACTTTTTCTCAGTAAAAAGATTAATTCCAGGTTGTAATTTTCTAACCAAATGAATATTTTGGAGAGGTGTTTTGCTTGTAAATATTGGAATTTGATGATCTAATTGGATGATACCTTTGAAAATAACTTCACACACAAAATCCAAATTGTAAACATTTGTTTCAGATTCTATGTATTAAACATGTAGTGAGTATTCTAGAATCAGGTCTGATTCTTTTAATTTTCACAGGTTTGACACAAATAAAGACAATTCAAGAACTTTTCTAATTGTCAAGTAGGTCATTTAGAATATCACATCCCACAACTTGCAACTATGTCAGCTCACACAACCCTGTCACCCCCTAGAGGGCACCCATGTTTTTGCCTTTCTTGAGTCTTAACCAAAGTCAAATCCTACACTTTTGGCCAGGGTCTTTGATAGTTATATGGTGAGTGTCTTGGGGGAAAATTCTTCCCTCCCCTTGCACCATGATATAAAAAGTGTTCAGAAATTGACACAGTTGGATTCTACGCTAAAGTTCTTAGAAAGGGTATCTGTTCGGAGCAGAAAATGATAAACTCCCTCAGGAGACTTCCCAATCTTTAGAACAAAGATTTTGGGGATGGTTATCTTGCACACTTACGGTGAATGTGGGTTTCCCCAGATTCACTTTCATTTTATAGTGGGTTGGAAAACCTGGCTTTGGTTGTTCCCACTTAGGTCGTTCCCATAGGGTGAGTACTTTTTCCCACTATGACAGACCTTCTAAAGGTGTTAATAAAGTAGGATAGCAAGTCTAGCATTCTAATCACCCAGTTAAGGGGAGAGCATAAGCCTATTGCTTTCGAAACACAGTAAACATGGGGTTCAATCTATTTCTTTAATTAAGCTAGATGCACTATCTTAACCAAAGGAAAAAATAATAATAAATTTAAATTCTTGCAAACACCATTAGTAATTTGTAGATTTTTGTTTTTGACTGACATAAGTATTTCCAACAATCATCTTTGACAAGCATATTCTGTACCTGCAAGACAAAAAATAGTGATTAACTCTCAAAAATTTAAAATCCTACAAAAATAGTTAGATGCGCCATAACAGTCCTTAAATGCACTAAACAATATTTAAATGCACTAAAATAATAATTCTATGTACTATAGAATTCAGTCAATGTGCTAAAAGAAAAGGTCAATGCACCGAAAGAAAACCCCCTGGCTGGTAAAAATAGAATACTGGATGCACCAGAACAATTGTCATATGTGTTGGAATATTCTGTGGATGCGTCAAAATAGTGGTTGGATGCGCTGATCTGGAAGTCGTATGCAGCTATAAAACTCTCGATCGCGCTATAACAAAACATGCCAAAAACCTGTGGACAAACTTTTCAAGAAAAGATGTTAAAAATGCAATTTTTGGCCTCACAGTGGGCGCCAATTTATGTGTGAGTAAAATATGTGCAAATGTAATAACAAACACAATCAATAAGACATTATATCAATAGATTTAAACAACAATTAAACTAATTAAAGATAAAATCCATTGAAAGTGTCTAATTGCTCTCTAACTCCAAAGATTTATTAAATCATAGGGGCTCTCAGATTTTGTAAGCACTGTGACTGTTAAAATGCCAATCTAGAGAATGAGATGATGTAGGATGCAGGAATCTAATCCTATGTAATGATTGCTAAATGATATGATGTAATCCTGTAGATGAAAATGACATAAAGCTATTAAAATAAACTAAGATGCAACTATATGAAGAGCCATGGTTATAAAACTAAGATGATTCTAATATGATTCTACAATGATGATTGTTATTTTACTAATATGATAATTTCTCAAATGCTATTTTTGTAGAGTAAGATTGCACAAAGTCAGGATCCATTTCCTGTGGAAAGAAGCTATATTTATAGATTCACGACAACATATTTGTGATGTGGCAACAAAGCAAAGGTTTGGATTTGATTTGAAAGAATCAAAGGTGAAGGATGAAGAAGCCTGAGAAGATTATGGAGATTGTTCCTCCCCACAAAAACATTCAGCCATAGGATATGAATGATCAATGGAAGAAGATGAAGTTTGCCTGTGATTTGTCTCTAATTTGTCTCTAATTTGTCTCCAAATTTGTCTGTGAAGGCTGAGTTGAATTAATTAGATATCAAATATCTAATTTGGTAGGTGCATATGGTGAGTGAAACGAGGAAATAGCTGTAGAAATATGCCCTTATTTGAATATTTGGATTTATTCAAATTAGCAAGAAATTGGAATATTTGGAAGAAATACCAATTATTAAATAAAACAAATATTTGAAATTGTTTATTTAAAAAAAGAGGGATAATGATAATTAAATAAGACTATATGATTTAGTTTATTTAATTAAGAGGGAATAAATAATTAAATAATACAAACTATTGAAGTTGATTATTTAATTAAGAGAGAATGAATAGAAGAATGTAAATAGAATAGAAGAGTTAAAGAAATGAACTGTATAAATAAATGATTTTATTTATTTAATAGTAGATGAATTAAAGGTTAATTAATCAAATAAATGTATTTAAATAACCAAATTCATCTAGACCATTTTTAGGTGTATACACTAACAATATTTAATGTTTCCTTGGAGGAGATGGTGACCATAGAGATATCAAGGTTCAAGTTCATGAAGCTGTTGGGTGAAGGGACAGTAAGAATAAATAAAGAGGAAATAAAATATGGACATACTTGGCATTATAATCATGTTGATTTTGCAACCTTCCTGAAGGTGCTTAGAGAATTCCAAAGGACATTCAATGAAGTGGAAAATTAGAAAACCAAAGAAGACCAATGAAGCCCATGGTGTTTGGTTCCATGTAAATGATGAGGTTGATTTTATAGTTGAAGTAGTCTTATCCAAGGAGGATCTTTCAACCATCGAGCCACCAATAGGGTGGAAGGATTTTGATGTATACAAAAAAAGTAGGAACTTTTAGCGATGAATTCTAAATGTTTTTCTTGTATAATATATACAATAGAAGTAGATACACATGCAGGAAAAATAAAACTATAGTAATGTTATATGCTTTAGACAACTGCATTTTGTTTAGTTACATGTATATGCTTTAGATAGCTTCATGCGAGGACAACAACATGATGCATGGGTGCATCTTTTTGATGTAATTCTAAATGTATATCTGTGTTTAAACTATTCTTAATACAAAAGTAGTAAGATGGAATTTTTATTGCAAGGATGATCACAAGGTCCATTCTATATAAGAGATAAGATCCCAAATGGTGTGAATACCTTTTTAAAAAAATCTCAAGAGCTTTAATCCTAGGAGACTTTATAAGAGGTAAACTAGAAATATTAATAATCATAGATGGTGACAACTTATAGTTATTGAAGGATAGTTCACTTTTGAAACCATCACCGCCCCGCATAAGGAATGGTTTCATGGTTTTAAAAGCTTTTTAAATGAACCTTAAATCTTGAAAAGATAATTAATGATGAGAAGAGAACAAAATATAATTACCTTCTAAAAATTGTTTACCATAAGGGGCACTATCTTTAATGTAATGCTTGAGAAGAATTTTTGTAGCATTAAATCCATCAAGGGATGGAACAATCCATTTAGTATAGAGAAAAATTCTTTGATCTTGTGAACATTAATAATCCCCATACCACCATTGTCCCAAGGGAGGCAACAAATATCCCAAGCCACTTTTTTAAAATCACATGACTATTTATCACTAGCCCATAAAAATTCTCTAGGATATTTACCAACCTATCATAGATATCTTTGTAAGGATCTTGGTAGGAAGAATAATAAATATGGGTGTGCACAAGGAATTTCATGCAGTTTTAAAAATTTTCTACAAGAGAAAGCTACTTAAAGATCTAGAAAGAGATATTTTTCTTCACCTCTTTAATGAAATATTGCTACAAGGTGGAAATTGTACTTTCAAAGGCAAAGGGGATTCCAAGGAACTTGAAATTATCACCTCTATCGACCCACTTCTAGTAAAAGTCCTTCAATTATGAAGGCATGGTGAAAATAATTTGTCTATAACATTGTCCTGTTTAGTTGAAGATTGGACACTAAAGTAAGGAAAAAATATTGAAACAAGACATGGTCTCTTTGAAAGACTCATGATTATTTGACAAAGAAAATGATCATCTAAATTTCTCATATGAATAGGGAAGGGAATTACCCTTAACCAAGCTGAGAAAATATTTATGAGCCAGAAGATACCCAAAGGCTTCAACAATAAAGAATACAATAAGAGAGCAAGAGGATGTCATTTTTTGATGGTATGGAATAAGCCAATTTTTTTAGAGGCTTTTCCATTAATGAAAAGGAATTTTGAAGTGGTAGAAAGGAGAAATCAAATTACTTGTAGAAAAAATTACCCAAATCGCAAGGCTTCAAGAATGACCAAAAGGAAGGTCCATTCAATATAATTATAAGCCTTTTCAAAGTATTGCTTAAGAAAAAAATGTTTCTTGGGTGATTTGTTCCATTCATTTACTTCCCTAACAAGAATTATGTTATCAAGAATGTATCAAATTTTAATAACGTTTTCTCAAGCCGCACTATGGGAAACAAAGGGTAATAAATGTGAAGAGTTAATTATTTGGAAATAATTTTATAAGACACATTTAATAGCATGATGGGATACCAACTAATGATAATTTGAGGACCTTTAACTTTGAGAATAAATTTTATATTGTCACATTTGGTAATAGACCTTAGGAAATAGTTCTGAATCACTTCTTTATAAACATGGAGTAGGTTAGATCCAATAAAATTCCAAGTGGTATGAGGGTAAAAGCACAAAGCTGTGTCACACTTTTGGACAACTAAATGGTTTCTATTGAATTATTTTCAGGTGGAAAGGATTCGACCAAGAAGATTTCGATTGAAACTAGGTGGCAGTGACATGACACAACCGTGGCATCGAGTTATCGATCGAAAAGGTTTTAGCTGAAACCATTTCGATCAAAACCATTTCAACCGAATATGTAAAAATGAACTATGCAAATATTAAAATTAAAAAAAAAGGGCCTACGTATTTTCTGTGGACTTGGGTGTTTGGAAAAATCTTTTGTGGATGAGAGTTTTTCGACCAAACAACTATTGTAGACTTTGTTTAATTATTATTCTATCAGTATATTAGTTTTGTTTTTACTTATTATATGCACTGCTAAATAGTAAATTTTGTAACCTAGAACCACTAAATAGTTTAATTTTGTAACCCTAAATTACAAATATAGTTTTGTTTTACTTGAAGGAGTGAACTTCAAAATATAGTTTTGATGAAGCAATGCACAACAAACTAGGGTCAAGGGGACATAATAAAGGAGGGTAACTAGAATTTGAACTGAGAGACATAGCAATTAGATCACCCCAGTTGAACTTAACTTCTAGCCTACAAATGACTTAAAATTTTATGAAATGAATCATTTGCAACACATATTTATAAGTAAATTTTTCATCATATATGTACACAAAATAGACACACCATGACTGCAATGATGTGCTTCAAAGCAAAAAAAATCTGGTAGTTTATCCTTTATCCACTCAGCAAGGTTGTAACACATGTTTTCTCCTGCTTGACTCAATGCCTGTGAGCAAAAAATAACAAAAACTAATATCAATATCCAAAACTATTATGTAATAATACTATAGCACTGATAAATGCATCAGAATAAAAATTAGATAAGCAAAAAAATTATGCACCAGAGTAAACAACTAGATAAGCAACATAAAATTTCTCTTTCTACAATTAACAAATTGTTCCTCTCAAACTACCCAATTCCTCTATTATTGCCATCTAAGCTAAGCTATGCTAAGAGAAAACAACAGATGATTAAATCTCTTACAAAATGAATAATGTCTTAGTAAAATGTCAACAAGCTCAATAAGTGCAGCCCATAAAGTCATTCAATGGAGCAAACCAAAACTACAAATCATCTCAATTAGAAAGAAAAAGAGAAATATATTTATTAAGCTTCCCTTTGGTTTGGACATAAACATATTTATAAGCATTTTCAATCATTGTTTAGGTATCCTGATCCCAATTTCCAAATAATTTGAGTGGATTAAAATGGGAATTCAAACTCCCAAATTCTCTCATGCTTTACATTTTTACCATTTTTTTTTTGATAAAATTTGTTGTAGTGCTTAAAGTTTGTTTGAATTTTAATTAAAAATATTTGTGAAAACTTTCACTCATTTTAAATGGGTTTATTTCATATTGATAAGAGTTCTTAGCCAAGAATTATTTTTAATATATTACATGTATCACAAAAAAATATATCAATAAAAAGGGGTTGCAATTCAACTTCAATCCCTACTAAAGACTACACATGTTGGTTTGGCAGAAACAATCATCCTGATTTTAGAAAATTATGTGCAACAGTTTGTCAAAATCCTATGCTAGTGAAAGTATTACTTTATCATCTTCTATATTCTCATGCATTGGATGTCCGATCAACAAAAACTACATATTCAATTACAAATACTCTGTGCAGAATTAGTTTTAGCCATACATTTTTTCATGAACAACATGATGGGCTTATAATTATATATGTCATATCAACATGGCTAAACATATATGTTGCTTTGTGCATATCACATACTAACCCAGGAATAAACTAACACCAATGAACCAAGTTGTCTTTAGGATTTTTTCCATAGTTGGTTCTATGCATACTTGTAGACATATTTTCCTTCACTTGCAAGGGAGTTAGAGAAGGATTGTGCCATGCATAGATAGAGCAATTGCATAAAACTCTTGATGAGTCAAAAACTTGTATTATTAAAGAGGCATTCACCATAGTTGGTTATGAATTTAAAATATTTTGATTGGTGAAAGGTGTGCTAGCCACCAAGCATCCTGATTATTTATCAAGCTATATGGATTTTGGGTTCACATTGAATAGGTTGTCCTTAATACAATGACTACTATACAAGTGGTGTATTTCAATATCACACACAAACATCTTAACTTGTTAGATGAGATAACTGATTATTGACGATTCTAAACATGAACCCTTCATCTCCCTAGCCCTCTTTTTGTCTAAATATATGCATACAACTTCTTAATAAAAATAGTCTCTACTCCTAAGCACACCAACTTGCTTTTTTATTTAGCCTAAAAGAACAAGTGGGGATCAATATCATTGTGGTACAAACACATGCACATGCATGCTTCTCTCCTCCACTCCCTCCCACACACACAAAATAAATGAATTCCTTTACGAATATTAGGTTTAGTGAATATAACAATCAATAAATCTAATTTAGAGTTGTGACATATCATGTAACACAATCTTCAAAATTGGAGGTAATAAAAATGCAAACACTTCTAGTTGATTTCAATGTTCGATAGAGAATTGTCCATTATTTTGACCATCTTTTAAATTCTAAACCATAGTGACAACTTCTTATATAAGTTTGTAGTAGAATTCCAAAATCTAAATTGGATTGCTCTCAAAAATTTGATATATTGATTCTAAGCAATGCAAGTTTAATTTTGAATGTTGTGGATACAAACTTCTTTGTGGATTTGGTTTTTATTATGTGTATTTGAGTTGTTGAAATGTAAAATTTCTAACCCTATTCACCATGATCTTTGATGTTTGATAAACTTGTACGAACTATGATGTTTGATAAAATTGTATGAACTATGATGTTTATAAACACCTTAAACAAGTTTGCTACATTTCTAGGGTCAAGTTCTCCTAGGTTACACCCTTGGATGAGTTGACTTTATAATTTGTATAGATTTGTAACTTATGTACATGTGTATTTAATTTCAATTTCATGCAAATAATTTTAAATTATAAAATATTTAATGAATAATCACATGTGTATGAATCTTGAGTTTTTGCACGTATGATGATTGTTCATGTAAATGAATTTAGATTATGCAAGATTAAATTCTTTCTGGTTTTAAAGTTCGACTTGTATATTAAAAATATTTTAGTTTTGAAAAGATAAATTTGTAATTTAATTTTTTTGTTTAATTATATGCAGATCTCTATTTATATACATGTGGTTGATCATACTTCTCATCTAGATGATTAGGGTTCTCATCACTCTACTCAGTTTGAGGAGCATGCTCAGTCTAGGTCTAGTTTTTATGAGGACAACATTAGGAGACTAGAAAATGCTTTGAGATGTTTAGACCAAACTATACATAATTCCCCAAAATTTTCCAATGAAGAAAAATTAGTTACTTTTAGAGGGGATATTGCATGTATGATTGACGTGATTCAATCATACAATCCATATGATGACATTGTCACTAAGCAATTTTATATGTCCCTTGCTAGGAGTGTTACTAGCACTGAGAAATTTACATCTATTTCTAGGATAGTTTCATTAGATAAATGTGCATAGTATGTTCCCTTTTTATTAGGGATGGGATATAGTTAGAGGATATGTAGTACTAGGTGTACAGATGAGCTTGTTGCTCCTTTTATACATCCTAGATGGTTGGTATCCCATCCTAGATGGCCTCATAATGGTGAGTTACCACTTTATTTTGTAAACAATTATATGCCGAGTTTCATTTATAGTTAAATTTGGATTACACATATTTTCCTCACGATGCTAGACAGGGCAGAGGGAGGTTTGCTGAGAAACCTGAATATAAAAATGCACATTTTCCACTTCTCATCAACAAGAGGGCATTAGTTGGTCCAAACCTTTTGGTTCTTCCAAATTTTTTGGAACTAGCAACAACATTGGATACAACAACCCCTACTAGATGTGATATTTTTGACAATATTACCACCATTACTACTTACATCACTCATATGTCATCTGATCGTGTTGATAGATACTTATTACACCCGTGGATTAGACTTCCTCCCACCGAGGCTACATTGAATAGTTATGATCTATTTCTTTGTATCGATCTACCATCACCATCATATGTGGCACAAATGAGTGACATGACTATGCATAATGTGTGTGCAGTCTCCATCACTGTTTTACTAGCAACATACTAGTTTATTAGTGAGGAGCATGGGATCCCTTTGGATGCTTATCGACACATATTAGATTATATTATACAAGATAGACGAACTAAGGTGAGGTAGATTCATAGGGTACAGGGGGTATCAAGATATTCTAGACCATCTTACAACCCCTGCATAACATGTTTAGATTGATCCTCCAACTTTCCCCTCTTAGCGTGTTCGAAATGAGGTTGAGGTTACTGCAGCTAATATTGTTCCTGGCACATATAACATACTTCTTTTTGGAATTGGTATTGTACCATGTACAGGTGTCCCCATAATGTCCATGCATTCTTTTGAGATTAGTGGGATTCGTAGAGCCACTGAGTTTGTAGTGTAGGTACTTGAATAATTTATATATTTTGTATTTGAAAAATTCACATGTATATTAAATAAAACTAATTTTGAAGTAGTACTAACTCTTGATTGAAATCATGTATTTAACAATTTCTAGCAATATGGTGATTTTCCAACCTTTGGAGATTTGGAACATGCTTCTGATCCTATGCATTATACATTTGAGGTACATAAATAATATTTAAATTACTTGATACATTCACACATTGAAAGTACATTGTAAGTTTTAGATAACTTTACATATACACATGTACATTAAATTAAATTATGTACTTTCTTGTGCAGGGCCTAGGACAGGGATCAAATTCATCTATCCATAGTCATATTAGAAATCCTCCTCTTTGAGTTGTTTTACATGCACACAAATGTCTTATATATTTAGACATGAACATTCTTATTGTGATTTGTCACATTATATACATTTTACATTATGGTTTGTCACATTATATACATAAGTATATATATTTCTTGTTATGGTTTGTCACATTATACACATATATACATTTTATATTGTGATTTGATTTGTCACATTATATATATTTTACATTATAGTTTTCCACATTCTATACACTTATATATATATATATATATATATATATATATATATATATATATATATATATATATATATATATATATATATATATATCTTGTTATTGTTTGTCACATTATACACTTATATATACATTTTATATTGTGATTTGTCACATTATATACATTTTACATTATAGTTTGTCACATTATAGTTCTTATTATTGTTTGTCACATTACACACACACACACACACACACACACACACACACACACACACTATATATATATATTTCTTGTTATGGTTTGTCACATTATACACTTATTTATACATTTTATATTGTGATTTATCACATTATGGTTTGAATATGATTTCTTTAATGATCTATAGTTATAATGAATTGTAAACTATATATCTAAATTTAAGAGTACATGAATGTTAGATTACATATTTAAAATAGGTGAAGCTTAAACACAAAAAGATAATTTGATGTACACTTTATTGATAAAAGGGATATCATTATGGTTGATAAATACCAAATATGATGAAATTCTTGTTGATAGTACTCCATGGTTTAATCTTGTTATTGAATTTTCACATATCTTTAGTTTAAGGTTACATAACTCTAAGTATGGAATCATAATAAGTATGCAAATTTGTTATTATTTCTACTATTTTTGTGACCGGCCTTAGTAAAAACCAAAAAATAGTGCATATGGTAGGATTTAATGGTTCTATGTTAAAGTTTTAATAGTAATATTCCTTATCAAATCTATGTAGTATGATGTTTTTAAATATACACCTCTTATGATTTTTTTGTTCATTTTGTGTTATAAAGCTTTAGCAAGACACTCTTTTTGGGCTAAGTTGTGTAATTGTACAAGAATCTCTTTCTAATCAAGGATGTATCCCTCTTGCAAATGATGTATCTAATAAAAATGGCATCGGATTCTGAATTATAAAGGTAATGAAGGTGCTTCATGCTCTTATGGGAAAATAATCATTGATAGCACCATATAGCATATTCTTGGTCTCTTTTGTATTATGGAACTTATATTCAATATTATGTCTATTTAACGAAGAATTCAAATGCTTCTTAATCTAATGTGCTAATTATTATGGGTTTCTATGCATGAATATGAAAACTTAACCTTATCCTATTTTAAATTATGATAATTATAGATTTCATTGACATAAAGGGAAATAATTAATTATAAAATTAGTATTGTTGCCTAAAAATATTAGTACGCTCTATTTCCTCATTTTCTAAAAAAGTGACTTGATATATGATTGTATGTTAATTGGGTGGATAAAGAATGCAAAGATATCCTTGTAGCAATAGTACTAGTTAATGTTGTTAAAAACTTACCGAGTTTTGTTACATAAAGGAGAAATTGAGGATAGAAAATCTATGCTCAATAGTGGTGTTATTATGAGATAAAACTATTATTATACAAATCGACCTAGAATATTGGTAGGAACAAATGTATTTAGTATATATAGTATCATACAAAATATATTTATTGTGAATAAAATACAAAAATTTAAACGGTACCATATCAATTTTATCTCTAGTTAAATCCATACTTGATATGATCATAGGTAGATCCTAAGTAGAGATTCTTATCTACTAGTTTAGCTACTATGGAAAACAAACCTACTACCATTGTACCTAGTTTAGCTATTGCTAAAAAAGTTATATGGAAAACATTGTAATGGGCTTGAGATTCCACTAAGGTTGAGATAAGACAAAAAAACAAATTTTAAAAAATAAGGTGGAATTTTACACCCAACTTTTAGTGATTTATGTCTTTAATTGATTCTAAATTTTGTAGGATCTAATAGAATTTGATGAAATAATTTAAACATGAATTATTCATTAAAAAAAATTACTACAAGGAAGCAAATGTTGTTGTCGATAGTTTAACCAAAGCATTAAATTAATTATATATATGTCAATTTTTTTAGAAAAGAAACAACATAGTTCCAAGTGCTAGCAGTTGTTGTCATTGATGTCAACACTTGAGGAGAATTGTGTAAGATGGTTGGTAGTGGTTGTCATGTATGTAAACACTAATCGTTGGTTGTCTTTGGCATCAACACTTGATGAAGATTGTTATATGTTTGGTAGTGGTTGATGAGCTTGTTGTTAGTAGCTGATGATAAAATCCTAAGTGTAACGCCCCACCAAGCAAACCCTAGGGGAAGTTGAACTTACAACATAAACACAATAATTTTTTTTTAAATACAAAACAAAAGCATGAAGGTTCACTACACAATTCCAACAACCCCTAAGGTTACGATACTGAATTTACATCAATCCAAACATGAAACATGAATTAAAACCATTACATAAATTGATTAACAAAATAATGCGCATACATTCCATCCATGATAAAATTAAATCAAAGACATAAGAATTCCACATGATCCAAATAATACACTTTACAATATGGTTACAACACTCATTCCCTCAAATGAGATACTTCCAAAGAATAAGAAGGTTACAATTTACAACTTCACCTCGATACAAAGAGGCATTAAAATTATATTAATAGCTAAAAGAGTAAAGCATGAATAATTGATCCTACTAGACCTAAACTGGAATTTATCCATACGAACAAAAACCTGACCTAACAGACAGATGTACTCCAATTAAATCCATGTGTGATACTGTATGTCTACCTCTGTAAGCATAGGAGATAGTAACAAGGAATCTGCCAGGGCAGACCATCTCACCACTAGACACATGATAACCAATAACGATACAAATCCAATCATATGAACCATACAACCACAAGAATAACACACAAGTATAACTCCAACAATCACTAACACATAGGTCATGCATTGCTTCCGTAAATAAAAGTAGATCAGTATGATAAGAAGACCATACATTAAACCAACACCAATTATTGTCAGAAAGAGGTCATCACACACCATCATGGATATCCTCCGGGAATCTTCCGAGGCTCGCCACCACTATGGGTTGTCCCGTGGCCCCATCGAATCTTGACACCCATCCTCACTCATGAATCAAATACTTCAGAAGGACAAGATAGATGACCTTGCCATTCCAGGCCTTCTCATCTCATCCCAACTCTATACAAGCCCTTGCATCCATGAGCGAGGCTCAATTATCTTAATTAGTGTGAAATACTACCTAACTTCTAAGTACATTGATTTAGTTATCACTTGATTAAACCACTTCTGAAGGTTTCCCAGCTTACCTCTTTGGGCTCTGGACCCTAACAGAAGCCACTCTTCTACTTGACAACATACCAAATAAAACCAATCACCAAGAGAATCCCAAGTGTATACCAATATGATAAAACCACTCCAACTCTAGGAGGAACACATAAATAAAACTCACTCCAAACACTGGAGACAAAAACAGTCAAAACTCTCTCCAACTACTGGCGGCAACAAAACACATACTTCACTCCTTCCAAAGGAGACACAAACCACATAAACCACTTTTAATCCAAGGAGACACAAACTATCCCCGTTCGTGAAAACTAGGTAAAACAACAGAATACGGCTATACGTATTACCCAAAAAAAATCCAAGGTTGACTAACACTTTACGACACCCACGAAATTAAAAGAAACCCAAACTGGAAGACTTCAGAACATTTACTCTATTTTCATGAACCTCGAGAAAGAACAAATCAACACTAAAAAGCACTTCGAGCAATTAAATAAGCTAAAGTTAGGATTTCCTAAATCCAATCAATCTCAGTATCCATTACTTGCATTTATCCAATCAAATATACTCAATTCATTTCACGATGTTGAAGTATTTAAACACCAATTATTTACTCCAAGTTTCCCAATTCTATTCCATAATCAAAATCACTTGATAAATAAAACATTTAATTAAAATAAATCAGTCTTTTATTTCAACCTCGAATAAATTAATCAACTAACTTTTCACTATACAAGGATACCATTATAAAATAAATAAATATACACAAAAGTATATATACTTAATGTATATATACTATTTGATATATATATATATAAAAATACCAAAAAATCTCATTGAAATAACCAATTTAACTCAACTAAATAATTCTATTTAAAATATATAAAAATAAGAGTTTAGAATAACAAAATGAAATGAAGATTTTTTTTGTGGGTTTTCCTCCTATTTTCATTGTGATTGTTGTTTTAGTTTTCTCTCCTAATCCAACAGCTGTTTGCAAGATTTGGAATCATTTTCTAATGGTTTTATTTGCATCTAAATAGCATTCAAGAGTTTTCAAACAACAAACAAGAATTTTGAAGATTATTTCAAAAGGGAAACAAGAAGTGAAGATGAACCTGGTGTTTTCTCCCCAAGCTTGAAGACTCCAACAGTAGTGATTCCAATCTCCTCTTCAACTCCAAATTCAGCCACAACAAAACTCTCCACCAAAATTAAAAATTGAAAAACAAATGAATTTTCATTTCTTTACATAGAGCTTTCCCCAAATTTGGTCAAACCCCTAAAATATCCCACCCACTAAATTTATTGAGCTTTTGGAGGATATTTCCTTTTTTTAAAAATTTTGAAACAATTTAATTTCCAAGAATGATATTTCAAAATTTCATAATTCCAATTAAAACCAAAAAAACTCAAAGTTGCAAGAATATATTTTATTCAAAAATTCAAAAAGTGAAATATAATCCTCATTTCGATTTTTTTTAATATTTAACTTAAATATCTAATATGATTTCCTCATACATTTTAAATTTTAAATCTAATTATACAATAATGGAAAAATAACTATTCCATTTAATTTAAGACCATTTGCCTAGTTAACCAATAAACTAAAATTTATTTTACTAGTTAAATCAACATAATCAATGAAATAAAATAATATTCAACATTGAAACTAAATATGTTAAGTCATCACTTTAACCATACCCACCATTTAATAGCCTTTAAAATACGAATTGAAATAGATAGCCAGGGAGGAATGAACCAATCAAAACTACTAAATCCGATGACAAACTATGGCTAGGGTGACGAGTTGGCACAGAAAACCTAGCTACTATCTCCCAATCGATTACCGTTGGTCAATGGACACGCTTGAACCTATGAATTCAGGTGGAGTCGATGTCCTATACCTATTAATCTACAACCAAAGAGCATATCGAATGTTCAAATATATATATATATATATATATAATAAGACACAACATGAAGCAGAAATCTCAGAATCGTAGGGCGCTCGCAAGCGAGTGATACAATCCTGTCCCCTTCAC